>WYDI02033064.1:21253-77954 GCA_009867235.2 Psittacus erithacus
GTGTGTGAGTAGAGAAAAAAAATTGTTTAGCCAAAAATAAAAAAAAAAGTTAAAAAAAAAGAGAAGAGGGGGGGGGGGGGGGGGGGGGTGTATGGTGCGGAATCCCTGAGGGAAGGCATGATTACAGGGAAGATGGGATGTATACTGTACTGGGCGGCCATTTTCTGGCAGACCAAATCAAGCCTTGAACTCAAACTCTGTTTATTAAGCAAACAAAATGTTTCACCATGAGCAGTGTGCCTGATTCTGCAGCAAACAGCAGAAACAACCTTGAAACAACCTCATGTGCCAGGCAAGGAATGAGATAGCATTACAGTTCTTCAAGCTCTAAAAAGAAATGTTTGTGCCAGCTTTGGTGCAATATTTGGCTTGCTTGTAAAAAACTCCAGTCTCCTATAATTTATTGTAGGTGTAATGGAATATGTTTAATTTGATGGAAAGTCCTTGATAAGAGACCAGTGGTGGTAGCATGTGGATGTTTCCTAACTGACATTTGAGAAAGCCAACATGATTTAATCAGGGCTCATTTTAAGTTGACTTGTAATTGCCTGCGCAGGAAAGTTAAAAAGTGAGTTCCTCTGTTACTATGAGATTCTGTTCCCCACATCCAACTGGAATATAATATTGCTGCACTGGCTGGTAGGCCTGTGGGGTTTAAATAGTGCCTGCAATCTGGTGCCATGCTGATTTACTAATCCTTGATCTTAGTTGAACATGATCACAGTCCCTGCTTCTGTTCATAAGGGATAGGCTTACTGTTAATTGACAGGCTTTGGCGTCCTACCAAAAGAACTGCAATGTAGAGAAGGAACTAAATCTGAGCAGAGGATGCATCGGACAAGCCAATTTTTTGGAGGGAGGAAGGAAATCTATTTAGTAGATCTTTATGCCAAAAATTATTTTCTGTTTTATTGTTTCATTGAAACTACAGTATGTGATTCACATTTTAACATGAAAATAATAAAAAACAAAGTAATCTGAAATTACTTTGTGTTTACAGGGTGATCAAGTAACTAAGATGTGATGTTTGGAATCCTCCCAACTGCTCTGCTTTCCTTTTATTTAATTATTGTGTGAACTTTCGTGTTTGTGTCTGCTGACAGAAACTTGTGTGCAATTGAACACACTATGCTTACTCAATCTCATGTTTGTGATATTGCTCACAGATTTGAAAGAGATTGTATCCAAGGGCTGGAGACTGCGTGCCATTTTATCCAGTGTGTTTGAAATCTGATGGAAAAAATGTCAGTAAACTGTAGCTTCCTTTCCAGTAACTCCACAGAAGTCTCAGTCTGTTTTCTTTTTATTCAGAACCATGTTTGCCCCAAGTTTTAATCCCTTTCTTTAGTTTTCTAAACCTGGCAAAACTTGAGAGAAAAGTTATGGTGAGTGTAGGCTGAAATCTTTTTAGATACATCTATCTGCACTGCTGGCCTTGCAGTCTTCAGGCACACTAAGTTGAACGGCAATATTTAGGTGTCTGTGGTACTCTTGGAGAAACGACCTTTCACCAAACAGTTTTATAGCCTTCAATATGGATGAACAATGTAGGTGTGCTTGATTGATGATAACTTTAATCCTTTCTTGTGTTTTGGATGTGTCACTCATGCTAACTTAGAGCACACCTACCTACAACCCAAAGTAATTACTTTGAATTCCCTGGAAAGCAGTCTTTACACAGTGAGCCAGGCTTCAGGGAATTTCCTGATTAGTTTCAGAATTTCATCTAACCAATGGGAAAGACAAGTGCTCTTCTTGGGTTGTTGTAACAAACCTTTCACTGCTGTGCAAGTAAAGAGCAAACCAGCACCCCCTTTTTTGTTAGGTAATTATATTTTTTTTTTTAGCTTTAATGCAGGGGAATATAAGACTGAAAATTGAACAAATTATTTCACACTGAGCTCTGGAGCAGGACAGTGCATGGCATCTCTAAAAGTCTCAGGCCAAACTCAAGCTAGGTGAGACTGCAGCAACTTGGAGTGAACTCTGAGCCTTCCCAGTTCTTGACTGCTTCATACGTTCAGGTGTCCCTCAGATAACCAAAATTACTCTGGAGCACGTCTACCGATAGACTTCTATCGTTGTCCAACTTATTGTGTCATTAGTGGTATTTCAGCAACACCGTGTTTTGCTTCTGCTAAACAAAGCTCCAGCTGGTATATTTTCCTCACTGGTTGTACAGAAATTTCCTTCAAGAATGTCCGTATAATTGCCTTGCAATCCTGATGCCAAATAATTTATCTCTGACTATGTGCTCACATATGGTATTTGGAGGTGAAGACTGTGATGTCAACCGTCATTTCATGAGTATATGTGTAACCCATTTGTGAAGCTTGTGGATAGTGGGTAGACATGTACACATCAACATGAGGATTTTGCTCTCCATATCCATCAGTTCAGCAGGAAAATCAAACATTCCTCCAAGCCATCCCATGAGCTCTGTGCTGGTCTTAGGCCTCCATGGCCACAACAGGCTACCAGAGTTATTGCCATATAACTCCAAGTCCGTGTAAGCCTCTGTCTTAATGATGGGGGTCAGTTTATGCTGAATTTAGTATCAATCAGAATTAAAAAGTCCTTCTTCAGCTTACCTGTGCTGCTCTTTATGGCTGTCTCTGTTATTCTGCAGCATATCTTCTCTGTCACGCCAGTCGTCTATGAGCTCTCGGTTTTGTCATGAAGGTGAGAGCACTGGAGTGAAAACAGGAGAGACTGGATGCTGTACACCAGATCCTCACCCTAAACATATGAGACGGGAGACACTCCTGGATTCAACACCAGAGAAATGAAATGGAGCATTTTTCTTACCCTGTAATTATTTTTAAGCAGGTTAAAACCAACAAAGTCATGAGAATTGCCAGTCTTGACAGGTCAATTTAAGCAACATTTCATAGAGTGATATTTAGATAGCAGTGAAAATTCAAGACAAAAAAATAATAATATGTTTTTATAAGACAATTGCCAATGGTTTTCCTCACTGGCTTCTGGGCATCCTGCAGTTGTGACAATCCAGATATTCAAAGATCTTTGTCTTCTAACCAGAAAGACACATGCTATGGAAACACCAGATGTATTTTTTCTGGAGCTCTGAGAGAAGCTGAAACCTTCTACCTTCTCTTAAAGGTACTGAAGTGTCCATTTAACTCTGAACTAATAGTAACAGTTGTACATTTTTGAATGATCTAAGAATAATCTTGATGTGATCACTCAGATTGCTTGAATTAATAGAAGTATGAAATTGAAGTGGATTAGCTAAATCACATTAAAACTCTATGTGTACATTCTCATCAAAATTAAACTGGGCTTAGTACTTAGTTTCATTTATTTCCTGCTGTGATGGCTGAAAAGCATTTCAAATCAGGGCAACTTTAATTCTGAATTGGAAAATCCACAGGGGAGGTGAATATATTTTACCTAAAGTGCATTAAAAAATTAATTTGAATTAACTTCTTTAAGAAAATCTCTTACTCTTATCTTGAATGAGAGAAGAACATATTTGCAAGATGCTGTAAATTGAAAAATGGTTTGTCACAAGACAAATGGAAAAATATGAGGTGAAAAATAAGGTCTATTCTCATAAAGTTATTAAAAAAAAAAATCCCTATAAAATTTAGGAGAGTTTCAAATTAAACAAATTGCCTGGAAAATTCAGCTATCCTCAAAGAGTCATTGTGTTCAATTTGGAGGCAACACACAGCCATTACAGCGTGAAACATATTTGCCTTAATTGCAGACCTCAGAGCGGTCTCCTCCAGGAAGTTGCTTCCCACCTTTCACTAATAGACTTGACTTGTGAGGGGTACCTTCAAATATCTGACAACTGCCTTGTTATAAATATTTTATTAAAAGTACTTGCTTTTATAAATAGGTTTGTGTATTGGCAGAGAATTTTGACTAATGTTGGTAAATACTGGATACAATTAAGTAGCTCCCTAACAATTCAAAGCCAGGGAAACTTATTGGAAGGATGCTTAAAAAAATCTCAAGTTAGAAATGAGGACATGTATGTTTAAAGACAGCCCTGGAAAAAAAAAAAAAGAAAAGTATTGTTGTGAGAATGTAATGTATTTATAGAGCTCAAAAGGGTGTGCTCTGTGAAGGTATTGATAGGCAGTCTGTCCTTTTTTCAAGTCTTATCTTCAGGGTAGCAGAGCTCCAGTGTGCCAAACACTTCTCGTGTTCAACTCTGATTGCATCTGTGCAATTTTCTCTGAGATTTATGTCTGGTGCCAATGAAAGCAGTGGGCATTCGATCTCATTGTCTCACTATATTTAACATATTTGTTAGATTAACTGATTGCTTAAATGTTTTTTATTCTTATCACATCTACAGTGCCAAAACTTCACTGATCAACAAAAGGATGCCGGCTGGATGGATAACAAAGTGACTGCTGCTCCAGGCAAGAAATGCAGCCTCAGAAGTGTGACTACCCCAGCCGGGAAAGAGCAGAGCTCCTGTGCTTTCTGAAGTTACATTCCTGGTATTGAAAGGCAGAGACAAGTATTTTTTAATATTTTCCTAAGGGTTCTTGCTTATGTACCCCTTCACCCACACACTTTTCTTCTTCATTTAGGAGGCACTGTAGAGAAGACAATGACGTCTGAAGCACGGAAGGCAAAAGAAGCAGTAATGGGGCAAAAATATTCATACTTTGACTTTTGCCGGTCTTGCAGAATAATCCAGTACCACACTATTTGCACGTGCTCTGCTACCCCAGCATGTATCCAAGTTTGCTAAATGTAGCCATGGATATAGGAAATCAATTGCTGTTGCTGTCTTTGTGTTGCATTTCTTAATTCTAGAGGCATTTGGTAAGAAGCTGTAGCAGTTTTCTTGAAGTCAGGCTTGTTTAGATTTCTGATGTGACTTGTGGGGTCTGGTGTTCTCAAGGCGCACATCTGACTCAGAAGAAATAGCGCCCACTGTTTGCTGGGTGCTCCTCTATCTGGTTCAAGTTGTCTCTCCAGGGCACTGTGCTGCTGGCCTTTCAAAAGAGGTGAGTAATTTACTCCCTGGCTATGCTTGGTCATAAAAAGCTTTTCAGCATTGCACAGCATGACTATATGCTCATCAGTAACCTCTGGGCCTTTGGGTGATTGAAGTCATCTTTATTTATGTATTTGCTGTGTCACACTTGCCAGGGTACTATGAGCCTGGATGAAAATCTGTATTTAATCTTCAAGTTCTGCTCTGAGAAGGGACTTATAAATGGTGAATGTGGGGGATAGAAATAAGCAGCGTACCTTCCTTCCTACACACTTTTATTTGTCTAGTAGGGATCAAGCGCCCTTTATCCCTACCATTAAACACTGGTTTATTTATTGTAACTGCTCTGCCAAAGAGGTTCGAGAGGGGTTTTGAAAGACAAGTAAATATAAGCTTTTTAAGTCAGCTCACTCTGAGACCTAGAGCCAAAAGCAGTTACTGCTGTAGGAGGTCAAACCAAGGTTGACATCCCAGCTAGCAAGAGGATGATTTCAATGGGATGAGAGGAGCAAGAGGGAGTAAATAGAGAGACACGTGGTTGATTCGGAAAGGTAAGATAAAAGCATTGAGCTTGACAGAGTGAAAGAAAGGAAAGTGGTAAACTGTTTATGGGGTAGAACACCAGGCAAGGGAAAGGACATCAGCCATTTTACCTATAAAACTGCAACTAGCTATTCTAGCTTCATGTTTAGTCATTTGAGCAAAATCTTTTTGGCTAGGCTGTCCCAGAATTTGCACCACCCTTTCCATGTTCAGGGTGACCAAGGGTTTCTATTCCCTCTAAGATTTAAAATATGCTCTTCTATTCATTTGAACAAGTGAAGTTTATGGAGACATTACAGGTATCACTGACACAGTGGTACAGAAGCAGAAGGTATCTGTTGCAGTATTGGGCTCTGCATGGCTAATATTCAGTGCCCTGGCTGCACTTCTTGCAAAACACACAAAAAGGATGGAGTCTGAATATTGGAAAGCCTTAGTAATTTTACATTTTTTTCTCATCCAACTTGAATGCCATTGTTTTGGATTGTGTGGGCCTCCTTTTTGCTTCTGCACAAAATGTACCTTTTTCACCCTGAAAATAATTGATAAACTTTCAAATTATGTATATGGTTCCAAACCATATACGTTTCACAATGCCTACAAAATCCATGCAAAATGGACACCTTATAATGCCCAAACATGCCTATTTAAAAGTTGGTGGGGAAATTGCCTAGGATGTACGATATTCGTGCCAAGGTTTTGTTCAGAGCAATTTTTTTTTAATGAGGCTTTTGTTGCTGTTGTTGTTGTTTTTGTTTTAAATCTTTGAAAATAGGATTTGATGCTGATCTGCTGAAAGGCCTTATCCAGCAGTACTGCTGGCACTAAGTCACAATGTAAACACAGCCTGGTGGTACAAGTCACAATGGACCACAGCTTGAAAATTATTGGCCTAACAGCCCGGGAGCAGGAGCTCTCAGAGCTCTGCCTTTGAATCTCTTTTCTATTTCCTTTCTGAATTTCATCATGAACAGTATTAAAACCAGCATTTCTGCTTCTTGCTTTTGCCTGGGTAAAGGGAAAAGGGAAAGCAGAGAAATACATTACTTTTCTCCCCTGCTTAAAGTCTTTATTCCAACGCTCGTCAACCTAATTTTTCCTTCTTTCTTCTCTTTGCTCATGGGCTTTCAGCTCTCCTTTGCCATGACCCCTTGCTTCTGTTAGCATTTCTCCTCTGTACGTCATGTTGTTTCTCTTCTCAGCATGGCCTGCTGATGTGCTGTCATGCTGAGCAGAGGGGCTGGAGCGAGCAAGAGTCCTGCCAGCAGCACAAGTGGCAATGCTGAACCTCAATTCAATGCCACACTTACATTCACTGATTATCAAGAGGTGCTGAATCCAGCTGAGCCACTTGAGCTTGGTGTGACAGCATATTAGCAGGGCCAGGAGGGGGCCCCAAAGCCCCCAGTGCACCTTGATTCAGGAAAGCATCTCATGGCAGACGTGGACTTTCTTTTCTTCTGGACAGAGGGGACTTGTTTCCTCTTGTGTCTGTCCACTGACACTTTTGACATCATGTTATTTGAGAATATGTGATGTTTGTACTGCACCACTTGTCTGCCTGGTACCACACAGAAGATTGGGCTAAGGGTTTGCTTTCCTAATACATTCCCTGGAAGCCCTATAAAACACATCTTAGACTCTTGGTTGAGAACATCAACCTGCAGTAAGCATCATCCCCTGTTCTGCTGAAGGCATTTCACCTTCCTTTGGAGTGCTGTACTAATTGCTGTGTCTCAGCTAGAAGACACTGGCTTCTCAATATATACTATTGAGACTATTAATAAGAGTTAAATTTAAAAAAAAATGTAAAGAGGTATAAAGATAAAGAAAAAAGTTAAAGTTAAAATTAAGACTGCTATTGAGACTGCTAACAGTCAACAGAATTTTAATCTGAATTTTTGGTTTGGATGTTAATGTTTTCCCATAAAGGAAGCAATCTGTTTCTTCAGTTGATATGGAACACAGTGTTGAGCTGCCTTTGCATGCTTATTGATGGGCAAATGCACATAGTCTGTCCCACAATTGATGATACTGCAGACCTTGTCCTCAGTTTGTATGCAGACTACTGCAACACTTCAAATTCCATGCTAGTCAGAAAAGTTTAGTAAGGCAGGCCTCAGCATGTACAACTGTTCGGATTATAATGTACCAAATAGCTTCCTACCTTTTTTTTTTCTCTTGGTATAGTATGTTGTACACTTTTATACATAGTCTCAAACTCTCAGAAGCCTTTTTTGAGAGGCATGAAATTTTGCACGTCCTTAGTCTCTGCAGCCTTTTTTCTATGATTACTTTTGCTGTGCTGGGTTCTAAGTTTTCTTCCCAGACTCCATCTTTCAAGATATGTGTAATTTTGGCAGCCATTTCACAGCAACAGTAGAAAAGCCGGATCACTGATACTGAATGGACATTTCGCCTTTGAATCAATCAGTTGAAATGTTAAGTCTCCTAGTATTCCAAAGGATTAAACCCATGATCGAAATCTGAAAAAGTATCAAGGAAAAAATGCAGAGTCTCTTTTCTTGTACGGCAACCCCATATTTCATTGCAGAATGTTATGTTGATTTTTTAAGGTCTTGCAGTTTCCAGTCCACATGTACTAATCCAGTAGACTGTTAAGGACCATAAGGGCTTCGTCTCTTGTTCTCACCTCGAGGAAGAATGCTGTTTGTGTTAATGGATTATTTTGTGGTCAGATGCAGGTTTATTACAAGTGATTCTGGGAAACATTTAATTGGTGCAGCAGAGAGCTTCCACCTTGAGCTCAGGTAATCCACTTGCTCACAGCCATACTGTATGAGGTAGAAGGTCAGATCCAACGCTGCAATGGTTAAATAGTCAGGTTTGCCCAGCCATGCCTAAGAGTGCATGGGGCAGAGTCTGTTAGAAATGAAGAAGAGTAGAGGGGCTTGGTCAGTAGTCAAATGCATCTGAATCAATTGGGCACTGGAGCCAGCTCAGGTGTAGCAATATATATGATGGAACGGGCGTGAATGATTGTTCAGTTCTCCTTCCAGGCGCAATAATAGTTTTCTTCCATGGACAACTGCCAGTGCCCAGAGAGGACAAGGAAGAGGTGGTAGCTCTTGATGATCCTGCTTGGGGTGGGATTCCTAGGGCAAAGGTTCTCTGCAACCTCCTTTGTGTTCACAGAAGAAACCATCTATCCTTTCCCTGACTCAGCCCGGAGTTAATAACGGAGCATTTATGACTCCCTTTTTGACAACAGAGGTAATTCTTGAAATGTGAAGTTCACTTGCTCTCTCACATGCTGTCTCACACTTTCTTCTCTTTTCCTAGCGCCTTCCATGACTTCTGTTTTGAGTCAGTTGCCCTTGCTGTAAATTTCTATAAATTATAATTAGACAGACAATCTGCCAGATGTTGGGGATGCCTTTTCCAGGGGTGTTCCTGGAGGTACAGCTCATATTTGATGAGGCTGAGATTTGAAATACTAGCCAAGGGCTCTTAAATATATGATTATTTGCTTGTAGTAGAAATCCTGTTTCACCAGCAGCTATTTTTAATAACCCTATAGCGAAATATATATGCTTGTCCATTCATGTTCCTGTATTTTATTTTCTGTATGAATTTATGAATATCATGATCTGATTTGCATATCTTTTGAGGAATTTGGGCATTGCCCTGAGTGCTTACTACCCTTGACCTGTACAATCCCAAACGTGTAGGCATTGTTTGAACTTGTTCCCCCAAATCAGTTTTATTTTTGCACTCTCTGAGTGTACCGGTGACTCTTATTCACATGCAAAAGCCCTACATGTAACAGTGTTGAGCCAAACTCAAGTACCATTGTAATTTGGGCTTCAGGTATTTCCGCTTTTATGTGCTGTAATTACTTCATAAGTTCTTATCTCAATAGCTTTACTCATACCTATTTTGGCATCCTGCTTGCTGCAGGTTTTGGGCTAAAAAAATAAACAAACCCAAAAACGTCTTCTAGGGGCTCTTCCTTCGGATCCAGCATGATTACATTTTTATTTTTTTTTTAACTTTAACATTTTTTTCAGATGCAATATTTTCTTCATGGTGTTATGGTATTCCCATGTTGAATTTCTGCACTGCATTCCATTTTACATGCCCTGGAAGAGCTTCTTTCTTTTTCAGTATTACTGGGTTTTGTTTCTGTTTGTTTGGCTTAATTTTAACCTTTTGTCTTTCTGGCACTGCAAGTAGAAAATGGTGCCTATCTTATCTTCAGCTTGTGCTAATTTTTTTCTTCTCATGCTGTGACTCTTTCTGCTAGAGCACTGATTTGTCATGGTAAATTATACATAGCTCAATGTCATGTGGATTTCTGTGCTTTAAGTTGCAGAGTTCCTTCACTATTTTCCTTAGAGTGTAGCACCTTTCATCAAACACTTTTTTCTTTTGCAGCTCAAAAAAGAGTAAATACCCTTCCGCTTTTTCCTTAGCTGGTTTGTTGCAGACCCTAGAGAAAGAAGTTTTTTGCAGCAACATCTATGCAAACTACTATTTATCCAGTGTGGTGCTGAGAAATACCACAAATCCTTTTTTAGTGAGAAGCAGGAATTTGAGAGGCACTGTTATATTCTCCCTTTGACTCTTGACCCTGGCTATATTTCTCAGTTACTCTCTAGGGTTCTGTGGAATGATTACTGTTATTTGGTATGATTTATTTTGGCTTTGGACTGGTGAGCTGCGGGCTGCTTGGGTGATTCAATGCCACCGAAGCCTTGCCTGGTGGAACACAACCATTCACAGGACTGCTCTTTGCGAGCTCTGCCCATACTATGCTGTGTAACTGAGCCCGTGTTGTGTTGAGCAAGTAGAGGAAGCATCTTCTTGTTCCCACTGAGATGAAACTGCACAAGAGAAAACTTTCTATTGGGAAAGGATGGATGGGACAGGAAATCATCTTGGTCTATTTTTTTACTTTAGAGTGTGGAAAATGCACTTCTTTTGGTAGGCAAGTCAACCTTTTTGCCAGATCAAGGAAGGAAGCAAGCCAATGCTTGCTGGTGTAAGTACATGGTAAGGGGGTCTCATGAAGAGCCTTTCCATAGCCCTTGTGATACTGGAATGGCTCTGGGCATAATTCCATCAGCTGCTGCATGTACTACATCTTGAGCCCTAGCTGCTGCAAGGGGGAGATGGGCTCTTGGTCCTTTCCTGCCCCAACTGCAGACTAGGGGAGGTAGAGGGGATGAGGAAGAGGAAGCTGTGCCCATTTGAGAAAAGGAAGTTCTACCCCAGGAAAACTGAGTCACTGAAGAGTGGGATGATATTCCTGATGAGCTACATTGGCCCTTCACGCCTTCCTCAATCCTGACTGCAAAGGCTGAAGCCAGATCTTTGCTGGATCCAAAAAAGACCCGTTCAAGGACTGTTTTATACATGGAATAATTGAACAGGTGAGCTGAAGAAAATAATTCTTCATGGACTTCCTAGCTCTAAAGATTGCTGTCTTGTAACCAAGCAGTTCTTGCATGACAGAGGAAGGAGCAAATAAATACCAAGAAAATAGTATGTACATTTCTCTAGAACAGTAGGACAAAAGAGCTGCGTATCAAAAAGCTGTATGTAACACCATGATAAGAAGTGTCCAGATTTGCTTTAAAGTGAGGGTATAAGCTTTGGTCCTAACTCTCAGAAGGGGGTGCTATTACCTCATCTGATTTCTTTGTATTTTAGAAGTGTATCTATATGTTTTACATGCATATGTATGTATATGGAAATCCACTGAGGTTTCAAAAGCAAGCTAAAACATTTGTTTCCCTTTGCCCTCTGTTTTGGTTCAAGTTTTTCAGAACAATGATAACAAAGTTGCTGCTTTTTTTTTGTTTTAGTGACTTGTTAGTGCAGTATAAAAAAAAAATTTGATTAGATTTCCAGCAATATGTGTTTCTTTTGAAAAGTATGAAAATCCATGAAAAAGGAAAACCTGAGGAACAAAAGGAAGAAAAGGCACAGAAAAATGGGGTATTTATTTCATATTGTACAGTGCTTACTTAGAAAAATCTACCTTCTTGTGCAAGAAATGAAAACAATGTATTCATACTGAGTGTGTATGAGAAATGCTGGGTTGAAATAAAAAGCATTTTAGTAAGGAAAAAGATGTGATATTTTTAGATTATGTAATATGAAAATCAAAAGTGTCTGGAACTGCTGTAGTATTTCCACTATTTTTTAATTCCTGAAATTCATTGTTTGGATATTAAAGTGGCTTGTTAAATTCTTTCATTGTTTGGCCATTTATTTATTTTGCACCTGTAAATTAAAAACAATAGTTGTACATGTCCATATTGGACACATTGCTAATGAATGTGACTTTCTTTCTTTTCCTCACACCTGCCTGCCTCTTCTAATGCTTAGAGACATGTCACACTTCTTCCCTACCAAAGCCCTGCTTTGGAAAATGCTGCTTGGAACTGGAGCTGCTCTGTCTTCATTGGGCAAGGCAGAGCTCAGGTACTCAGTACTCCAGTTAGACTGGACACAGCAAATAGTGAAAGCTGTGCAAGCAAAGGGTCCTGCTGAATCTACAAAACTCCCTCAGCATCCCTGGCAGATACTGCGCAGGAAGGCCATGCTCCCTGGCAGGTATTCATGACTGTTCATGAGGGAACCTGACATAACTTGTTTATGAGCTGCAGCTGTACCTTTGAAGAACAGCCTTGCTCTCATGCTGCTGGTCCTCAGGGCTGTGAACTGTCTCTTATATGACTAGGTCACAATGCTGGCCTAGGGGCAAATTATAGTCTTGATATTAACTTAAAAAAATTAAATGTCATATCCTGGGGCATTGCAATTAACAGCAGGATTTAATTAACAGGATTTCAGTTTATTTGGGATTAAGGCCATAGTCATGTTCTGGGTCTTATGGGTGAGCACAGACTCTCCTAATCTTTCCGTAGTGTGGAGCACCACTTCCCACAAATGTCTACAATACAGACTTCCTGCGAGAGCCATCCATTGACTTCAGTGGGTGCCTTGAAAAAGAAGAATTTTCAAGATGGTCCCTAGTTTACATAGTGACATTCTTTTGCAGATATTTGGCTCATGACTCTGAAATAGTGTAAAACACAAAATCCTCAGTGACATGAGAATTCCTCCTTCTAAGTTCCTTACGCCCCATCTCCATTGTGGTAATTTCATGGAAATGATGACGTAGAAAGGTGCATGAAGACAGTGTTAAAATGGCAACAAGACAATAACCTTGCCTTTTATTCCTCACTTACCCAGAAGTCACAGTTGGAGATTGAATGCAGAAAGAACTGAGTATGGAACTTCAGCTGAACGGCAGCAGCTTCTTACAAGTATTTCTCAAATCCTAGTCTTATGGTTTGTTTCTTCTCACCAGGAATAAAAGATCACAGTCTTTGATACCTACCTCAGTGTGAGCTGAAGTGCCTCTGGATATGCGTATTTCTTTTCAAGATGGAAAAGGAATCCGAATTTTAGATCTAGACTGATGACTTTTAAATGTTCAACCAGATGAGTCCTACTGCATTTGTGATCCCTGTGAAGACAGTCTAACAAGTTTCAAGTGATTTTAACAAGCATCTTAGTTTGGTCTCAGAGAACTAGCTAGCAACACTTGACCATTCCATTTTTTCCTTATGCTGTCTAAGTGACTTTGTAACCTCTGTATGTGGGAACTAAGCTAAGGCAGTAACTGTACGCACACTTTATGTATACATATAAGCAAACACTCAAGTGTAAACAAGGGACTACTCACATATAGTTAAACCCATAAACAAAGTTTTTGCAGGACCAATGCTTGAGGGGGTTAGTTTATATGTTCAGGCAGTAAACTGATTTCTTCGTATCTGGGAGGTGCTTGGGATTCTGGACTTTCCTTGAAATGCACAGGGTGAACATGAAACGGCCTTCTCCAAAGGACACAATGTCTAAAGAGGCAAAGATGGGTTTCACTCCACAAGCTCCTTGAATTTTCTTTCTGTCCTCGTGCTAAAGGCCTAAACACTTGCTCCTGCCACCTAGGAGCTCTGTGAACCTGAATGCTGCTCCTATCCTGCACAGGACCTAGGAGAGAAGGGATGCTAAGCCAGGCCATGCCTCTTGAAGTACATGCTCCCAGAGAGTGCTTCTTGAGGAGCAATGCATTCCTTCCAGTCTACACTTGGCTATGCCAAAAACATATGGTCCATTTGTCTATGTGTGCATGAATGGCCACCCTGTCCTGTTTGAGCACCAACGTACTAATAAGCAGGTTAAGACAAGATTTTATGCTGATGAGATACAGTTAGTAAATAAAGAGGATGTGATAAAATCAATGTGAAGTAAATTGTGCAATCTCCTCTCATTTTCTAATGGCAGTAGAGCATACAGTACTTGTTCAGCTTGCACACCTGTGTGTGGAGAGCTCTGATCCTCATTATTGACATCACTGAAGGATGCAGGAACAAAACCTTACTGGAGCCCTGACTGATAGGTAGGGTGGCAGGAAAAGTAGATAGTGATTCATGTTGGAGAGGACTGATACAAATCCTTATAGGTACAACATGGAGTGTAACATTATGATGCTTTCATATTGCTTTTGTAATTTCCTATAGCCATGACATAGTCTTAGACATGATCACCTTGGTGTTCTGGTACAGGCCACACAACTCAATGCATAAAGCTGGCATAGCATCTGTTTTCCTGTCCTAGAGGAAAGAAGAATACCTATTTGTACTCCACGTCGTGGCTTCAGCCGCAACTCGCATTGTTGTGTGCATGTATCACATGTCAGATGGGATGAATAATTAGGCCCTTAATGTCTGATGCCTCTTTACTACAAGGCTGCGTTCTTCAGTATAGGTTGGTAAGACTGTGAACATCCATGAAACTTAGTGTAAAAGTGATTTCAGATACCTTCCAGCATTTTACCAGCACATAAACTGTTAGCTGCCACTGGAAATCCTAAGCTACAGACAATGGGAGATGGTAACCTCTTGTGCATAGGATTTAAAACTATAGGATCGCTGACCTTGAATCATGCATGTAGCCTGGGAAATCTAGAGTTAAGCAGCTTGCAAATCCATAAAAGCCAGCCACCAGTCTGAAGAATAGAAACCTTCTTCTAGTTTTCCTGCTGATATTCAATGTTGTTTCAATCAAAGTACAGGTAGTACTTGAAGAATGACAGATCTTGTGAGCTTTATGTACCAGTATAATGAGATTATGCTTCATGACCCTATTGCATTTGACTTTTACATTAGAGAATATGATTCAGGAATTCATTTGAACAATCCACAAAAATATAAATGAAAAGATTTTTTTTTAAATTGCTGGTTTCTCATTAATTGCACATTGTAACTGACTCACAGGAAAGGAAGAATCATAATGAAGAAAATCAGAAATAAAAAGGGAACCACAATCTTAATGCATATCAGTACTGAAAAAATTACAAAAAATATAATGAAAAGCATACAAAACTATATTTCTCTTACTAGCTTTATTCTTATAATATTATCACATTTAAAAAATACAATTTTAGAAAAAAAAGAACTATAGCTTTTTGCAGTGATAGGCGACAGGTCAGAAAAGCATTTCAGAATAATTTTACACCTTTTAACCTTAAAAAATACTTTGCTGACAATTGAGAAAGGGCCTTAAAAGAAGCGCTGATAGGCATTCTCACAGCAGGGTTGCCATGTCCCATCACATAGCAGAGGGTTTCTGCATAATGTATCCTGTAATAAGAAGTGTACTGCAAATCACAAGGCTTGAGTAGCAGTTTTAAGAAAGTAATCCTTGGCATGAACCGCTATTAGTGATGACACTGAAAGTTTGTTACGTAAAACTCTTCAGAAGACACAAAGAAGGTAAACTGTTTAAAATTTTGATTCGAGACTTGAAAGGACTACTTTATCATAGAAATTTGTCTGCATTTAAATACATATTTAGTGTTCTTTGTTTTTTCATTTTGCTTATGCTTGGACAGGCTTGTTAAACAAAAACTGCAGAGTTCAGTTAAATGAATGTCACTTTTCTCCCATTCTGTGCCACAAATGGTAATAGTTTAAAAAGTGTCTTAACAATTACTGGTGTTAATTATGAATGCTAATACAATCACTGATCACTGAGAGTCCCCGTGTTGCAAACCCTTTACAAATGGGGTAAAAAGCTAAAAAAAACAAGGAAAGAATTCCAGTATAACAAAGACTAAATCGGTCCATCAAAGCACAGCAAGCTATATTCATGTTTTAATAGCTAGATTAATCAAAGTGGGATATGAATCTAGAAGAAACCTTGTTGAAATTAATTTTATTTTTGTCTGGAAATGTAAATAAAAGAAAATGTGAAGGGGCCATTTCCAGGCAAGTTCTTTTCAGTGTTAATGATGCAAATCAGTGAAGTTTCTCAGTCCCTGGGGAATCTTTTTGTCTTTCTCATTTCCATAAGAATGATTTTTAGGTGATTAAAATAAAAATCTAATGGAAATAAAAATTCTTTATACTTTTCTCACAATATAGTTTAGTAGGTATCTAAAAAAAACAGAGTAGGAATTGACTGTAGAACTATAATATACCTTTTGAGGAGAGCATTGGTCACAAAATGGTTTTGTATTTCTAATGGAGACATTTTTGGTTGTCTTTAATAGTACTTGAGAGAAGTTGCGGTCATCTGAAAGCTTGATGTTTTAATGTATCTCCAGCATTTTCTCAGCAGCTCCTAATGGGGAATGAAACATTTCATTGTGTTGCTTTCTAAGTGAGTAGTATGAGAAATGGGCATCCACATAATAATTAAAAATTTGGCTTGCAATGTTTTTGACAAATAGATTTTTTTCAGAGCTAGGTTCTTCTTGAATGTCAAGGACTGGACAGATAGTGAAAAACTGGAGAAGCATGGATAATTTTTAATTACTTTTAATCCCATTTTTCCTACAGAAAGGAACTACAGTAGTGACTCATTAAAGGGCTGCCACTAAACTGTGGCTTTGCTACAAGCTCTGTTTAAGGTAGGATACACCACATAGTAAGTGGTTCAGAATTGACTTTCCTTCTTTTTCCAGGGAGCAGGAAATGGCAAAAATAAAGATTAAAGTACCTCATGTCACTTGCACATCCAGCACAGAGAACACCTCCCTCTCTCCCATGTGGGCATGTAGGGACTAAACAATGCTTTCTCCTACCTTGACCCACTCTGTGCAGACAGAGAGTAAGCAATGTCAGACTCTGCTCATACACACACACATGCACACGTGTGCACATAAATGCGTGCACATGCACACCTTCTTCTTGTGCAACAGAAGAAAGGGATAGCCTGCAGAGGAGATGGATGAGCACCAGTCCTCCCACACAGCCAGCACACAGCACAACTCACCTCCACACTGGCTGGAGAGGGCAGATAGCAATAATAACTATGGAGGAAGCTTGTGGCGTCTTATGCATGTGCAGGAGCAGCTGCTGTGTTGCATGGCCAGAGGCAGACAAGACGGTACAAGAGGGAGTATGCTCTTGTTTTCCAGTTAGTGCTCAGCAAAAGCTCTCCATCCTCATGTTTACTAGTTGCTATAAACTGCCAAGGCCCAAGCAAAGAAAGATGGTCTCTTGGGTGTGCTTGCAGCCAGGATCTCTGGTAACACCAGAGCAGAGATGGAGAAGAGAAGCTGTGCAGGGAGGCTTGAAGGAGGGGGCACAACAGCGAACCAAGTCTCTGTGCTAGCCTTGGCCCATGCACTCTTGTAGGTTTGACACCAGCAATTAGGGAGGCTGCAGCCCTTCAGGAGTTTCACACAGAAATGTTTTCCCCTGGGTCCCCTCTTCAGCTACTAATGAACTGCCAAGGAGACTTGAGTTATCCCCAGCACTGCTTGGTTCCTGGGTCTGGGCTGCGGAGGAATGAACAGAACTCTAGGGCTGGGGGGACAGAGAATATCTGTCCACAGCAGATAAACAGGTGTCTGATGCCTCTGTGACTGTGGGAAGTGATTGCCTTGACCCTCCCATAGCTGCTGGCAGATGACTTCCGCCACTGCCACAGGCTGCCCCAGCCTTCCCCAGCTCTGAAGAGAGGCACCTCCAGCTCCAAAGGGGAAGACTCATGAAATGCTCTTGGCTGCAGTGAAGTCAGAGGATTGTCAGGCTCTGACATTCAGCAGATATGAGTCAAGGGCCACAAAACATTATATGGGATCTAAAATCTCAAAACAATACAAAAAAAAAATATAGTTCTTTATAATGCCTTTTAATCAACAGTACTGTAAAGTACTTTTTGACATTGACTTTTAACTGTTGTCTGCTGTCTGATATTAACATTAGGAAGGTGGTTGTCTCCAAGCTGTTGTCCAGATACTGAGGACACTCCATTTTTTGTTTCCTTAATATTGAGAGTCCCACTGAGTGATCTGAACCCAAGCTTACGGAAGAAATACTATATATCTGATCAAATCATGATCTGCGGCAACACCAGCAGTCTGTAAGTTTAAAGCCTTTCTTCCTCTTTGTGTTTGAGCAAGGTAAGGACTAAATTCCAGGAAAGCTCTTTGAAGCCTTAAAAAGGGAAAAAATAAATGCTATGGGAAACTCCTTCCCACCCCTCACTCCTCCTCATAGCAAGGTTCTGTGCTGTATGCCATGCCCTTACATCCCCAAAACGGCCCACACTGCTACTGTAACCAGCAGGGAGAGAGGAAAGATCAGAGCAAGGTGCTCCACAAGGAACCATTCCCTGAACCACAAGGGGCCAGCCCTGCCTGCCTGTGCGCACACGCCTGTTCACTTCCTTCATCATGGGAGGCTAAAACACTTCTTCCAAAGAAAATAAATAGCATGCACCTCTAACTGTTGGAGGCAGCCAGTGGTTTTTGTAATCCTTTTTAAATGTCTACTGTCAACTACATTTGCCCAGGATTTAGGAGGCTCTGGTCCCTCCCTTTTCTGGGACAATTCTATGACCCTGTAGACTGGAATCTATTCATGTTTGAAGGAAAGATCTGAAGGGTAAAATCAGCCTTGTCCGCACCTTTCCTGCTGAGGACATACAACTATATAGAGTTTGGATTCCCCTTCAGGAAGAGTGAGACCTGAGTTTGATTTCTCTCAGATGAAGGAAAGATTGCACCTAAATCCCCCATTTCCTAGGGAAATAGAAAAGCATTGCAGATACTGGACAGATACTGACACAGAATTTTACAGGGATAGCGATCTACCCCACGTGTAAAAGAGTATCTTACACACCAGGTAGGCAGCTTGCTCAACCTGCTAAGCCCTTTGCTGGTTCCAATATGAACTCCTCTCCCAAAATGGTCTGGGCTTGGAGAGCATTACATGGAAGGGAATTTCAATGGCAACTTGTAAGACTCCCATTTGGCCCGGGACTCACTGTGTCCTGGTCTACTCCTCACATGCCATGCTGTCAAGTGACACTTTGCAATGTGCATCATGCAGACTTCCCTTGCAGTTAGGTACAACTCCAATGCACTCTCCTTTTTGTCTTCAAAATGTATCATTATGGATTGCAGCCTAGTAGATGCCAAGCAGGGATGGAGCCTATTCTGGAAAAAAGGTCAGCAGACCTGCTGAAACCATAACTGGGAACTACACAGTGACATTGGTGTGGAAATGCTGTCAGCTCACCAACTTGGAAACCTGTTTCAGACCACACAATCTGCACACCTCATGAACTGCTTCTAGCTGGTGCCTACTACTGCTGCTATAGGCCTGGACAGGACTGCTTCTCCTGAAGCCCCATGAACTGCTGCTCCCTTGGCAATGGCTATGCGCACACCTGTCCTATGGTGTGGCTGGGGCTAAACGGGATGATGTCAGGCGGGGATGAGCCTTCCAGTCGGACGCAGGTTGCAAGAGCATATGTTGATCAAGAAATGAAGAGGCTCATGATGTCTGCCCTGTCCATTCTCTGTATTCATCTGGGCCATTCAGTAATTTCTCTGTGCCATTTTCAAGGGAGATATCCCCACATCCTTAGCGGGCTTTCTGGCTTGTGAGCCATGGAAAAGACAAAACGGGGTCATATAAGAAAACAATTGGCTGCAACACAGATTTTACTTCCCTTACCCTCTGCTTCAAGATTGGATCAAGACTTTCCCCATGTGAGCCCCAGGAGTATCTGCAAAGCAAATTAAAACAGAAGCCATTTGCCAAACTACTCTGCTTAGGGCAGAAGAAGCAAGTGGTTGGCATCTTTTAGAGAAAACTGGGAAAATCCCACAAACACTAATGTATCCCCAGGACTAGACAGCCTCTAAACAGGACTTACAATTTTGAATTTAGCCCCCTTGCTGTTTCAAAGGGCCTAAATCCCACCTGGTTCCACCAAGGGTATGTGGAGGACCCGCTGGTGGAGAACTTCAAGGCACAGAGATAGTGAACACTCATCAGACTTCATGGTATCACCGGAATGAAACATCTTCTCATCCAGCAAAATTGTTTCTAGTGATCCTCTTACAGTTTTCTACGGAAGATCCTCTTTAAGTTTTCCAGGCAGTCCTTTCTGGCTAGGTCCTGCACACTTGTTATATCCCTCAGAGAAGTGATATGAGCTGGGATAGTTCTGGTGATAGGTGCAACAGGATTGCTTTAAAAGTGTCAGAAAAGTATATTCAGCAACGTGAAACTTTCCTCACCAAAACCCCAAATTAGCCAGGATAAGGAATCCTGTTGTAATTAGATAACAAATGCATTAATCAGGAAGGACCATAAAAACCTGCTTATCCTAGAAGATAGGCTGAAGCCCACCCACAATGCATTTAGATTTCATTAAGGACAAAATATACCCCAAAGAACATGAACAGGAAGATCAGCCTGTCTCATATTAGAAGAAAGACATAGCTCTGTTGATTTCTCTCTGCTCCCAGGTATTCATTCACCAAAAGAGGAATTCTCAAGAGGAAGCTCTTGCTATCGTGTTTTTCTCTGAAATTGCCTTACCCTAGCCTTTAATGGACATGATTGGAAATGCATCATGCATTAGCAATGGTTTTAATGGGTGGTTTTGGCATTTCCTAGGGGAAAAGGTAGACACAGAACAAGCTGAGTTTGTGGTAGGGGTGGTCTTCGGGTTTGCTTTAGAAATTCAGGTTTAAAGACCCAAATAAGTCTTTCTGTGTCTTGGATGAACTTCACTCTTACTTTTTTGTCATTGCCAATAGCACCTCAAGCCACATAACCCAACGCCTAGAAAACTCACCCACATCCCGAACTTAAAAACCATGCTTGCCTTAGGTCTGCAGCCCCTGAAAAAGTTGTCTTGGGAAAGATGCCCCCCGCCCCTCCTCCTCCTCCACCCTGCAGCAGGACCCATTGTCCCTTGGCAGCAAGGCATAAAGGAGTTAACGAAGGAGCCAGCAAGGAGGTATGATGGGGTGATGTCAGAATATTTCCAGGGAAAGAATGTGTTGGGGGCGCTGGCCGGGCGCAGGGGCTGGGGCTGGCAGCCCCCAGCCCCACCCCGACATTCTTCTTGTCCGGTTCCCACAGGCAGAGAGTGGCACAGGGGGTCAGAGTGGACGAGCACAAAGGGAGACCCCCTGCTGCCAGGGCCATCGTGCTGGGCTGTCACTGCTACTAATTCATGACTTCACCTTTAATCTCACTGATCCATTATAGGTTAAAAAGAGACCCATTTTACAGCTGACAAGATTGAAGGGAGTGCAACCGGGGACCTGGGCGGGGGGAGAGAAAAAAATAAGGGAGAGGAGAGGGAGGGAGAAATAACCCCCGTCAAAGTTTGTACAATTAAGACCCATCTTCTAAAAATAGATTTTGTGCTCTTTGCTTATCCTTTCCCTTCATTATGAGGATATGTATTTTATGAGGTAAGCTGATAAATGCAGCTAATCCAGTATTTCAGCACATGAGGTGAGAAGAAAAAGGAACGGGGAGGAAAGGGGAGACCAGGGAAGGAAAAAGAGTAATATTTTAGGAGCACCGCTGCACAATGGAAAGGAGGGGAAGCATTGAAATGTGTGCTTTAGAACACGTTTGGTGAGGTCATCATGGGGAAATGACTAAGAAATTTATGAAATGCTGATGTCAAAGGTAAGCTGATCAAATCAACATTGATTCAGTAGAGTAATAAATATACGTGTGTGGCACTTACAGCGTGTTTATAATGACAGAAATACTTAATGTATTCTCAGAAATCATTAGTCCTACTGTGCTATGGGCTGTAGATGAAGTCTCCAGAAGTAATTCTGCTTTTTATTTTCATTAGTAGGATTATCACTTCAAATTTGTTCTTCAACAAACATTTTTAGCTGCTGTGTTGCAGCACCTAAAATGCATGTTCTCAGTGTATTTCAGAAAAAAGAAAATAGGAAAGAAACTAGGAAAGAAAAGTTTCTGAAAAAAACAGAAAAAAAGTTACTGAAAAAAAAAATTGCCATAGACCTGTGAAATGCTTGCAAGAATTTTATTTTTTCTTTCTAGCATATAGCAAGGAATTCAACATTCTTGCATTTCCTGGTTTTGTCCTACATGTGCGAGGACTCTGTGGATATCTGTGTGCAGTGCTAATTAAGGGTGTGGGGGTATTGATCCTTAGGGTTTTTGCTTTCTCTATCTTCTCTTTGAGAAAAGACTCCAGAAGCAGTTTTTTTTAGTCTGCCAACTAGTTTAACTC
This sequence comes from Psittacus erithacus, assembly GCA_009867235.2. Lineage (NCBI taxonomy): Eukaryota > Metazoa > Chordata > Aves > Psittaciformes > Psittacidae > Psittacus > Psittacus erithacus. Next base: position 43,365 of record WYDI02033064.1, read on the forward strand.
TCCTCCTATTTCCCTGATGGTATCACAGAGTACTGAAGCCCAAGAAATGTGATTGTTTAAGGGATTCTCACTGCCTTTTGCCCTTGAACCGCTGGAACCACATCTCCTCAGGTCTTGCAATGTAAGTATGTATATTTATACTGCCAGACGTACAGGTTTTGGATTTGCTATGACACCCTATACCTTCCTTTCTTCACTCCCTGAAAAAGAGCCCTGGGAGTCACTAGCATTGTGATTTTGTGAGTGCCCTGCTGCTATGAGGTGAGGGTGGAGAGCAGGGAGGGTTATTGTAAGGGTGCAAATCACTGTCTGAAATTTGCAAAGATTTGGGGGTTTCTGGGATTCCTGGACAAAGTCTTTGAAGGTCATCAGCTGCCAGCATCTTTTGTGGGAAGATACAAGAGAGAATGGGGATCTTCACATGAGGCACTCTGTCAGTTGAAGTCAGTGATGAAAATTCTATTGAAAAGAGCCTCGGATCAAGTCAAAACCTGATTCCCTAAGAGTGACACTGCCTGCAAATGGAGGCAGATTGAGGCCCATAACTGGCCAGCACTTTGGACACATTCTGCTTACTTTAGTCACACAAAATGACGTATTGATGCAAGTTTCCAGGATCCAAACAGGCAGTCCTTTCATAGGCAAAAGCCCTAATGAAGTCACTGGCAAGCAGCCTCGCTGGCCTAAGGCCTGCAGACTATTTCTCTAGTCAATACACTAGACCTAATCTTATACCTCTTGAGTATCAAACTCCACGTGTATTTTCAGCAAGTATTTGTTCTCTTTTTTCAAAAGTGCGAGATTTGTGTGCTGTGGAGAGCAGTGTCAGTGAGCAGCTGCTTTTCCTTCAGCATCAGTTGTTCAGTATATAGACTTCATTTGCTACTGGTTGGGCAAAACCAAACTGCAGTGCTGAGGTGCGGGATAGCGAGGACCTAGACTGCCAAATACAAACCTCCTATTTTAATTAGGAAATGTGTGCTTGAAAACAAAAAAGGGATTAAATTGAAAAAAGACTTCAGAGGATATTGTGAAAATATATATTTTAACCTGATAATCTTCTGGATGCTTCTAATTTAGTAGTGCACATTAACTTCTGTGAGGTGACTGCAATCAGTGGAGCTATCCTAACAATGAGTGAAAATTATCTTGCAGAGTGGATTTTGTTAGCTCTTTCTAAGTATTGTCCTTTCGGTTTCTGACCAATCAGCTGAATTTGTTTTCTCATTTCTGACAGTGTGAGAAATATAGATTGGAATGGCAGCTTCACGTATTACCTTGGCTCCAAACTATCATCAAACATGAAGCTGACATGATAAAAATCATAAGGATGTTTCTGGGGGATGCTTTGTTTTAGGTGACGAACCCATGTTCTTCCTTTCCGAAATTTTTGAATGAAGTCTTTCCTACAAGCAAACTTAATAATGCGATGCTCAGGTAATAAAATAAAAAGCAGCTTTTAGAGCCAAAAATTTGCCATCTTCTTCTCCACACTCCTCAGAAAATGATACAGCGAATAAAATCCTTCTCAGCTAAAACATCTTTCTTCTAAGTTGCATACAGCTTCTGTAATGCACCTGCAGGCAGGGTCCAGAGGGAGCCAGGAAAGCAGTCTCCGTCTGTTTTGGCTGCATTAAGGCTGAACTGGATGGCAACAATTTGGCCTGGAAGTAAAGGAAGACAGAAGGGAGGCGATCCAGATTACTAATTAATTATAAGTCCCCCCTGTAACCATGTCCCTTTTGCTCAGTAGGATGGGAGCTTGCAGTTCATGCAAAAAGATTCCCAAGTCTCTGCCTCTGGCTGCTCCCACCTCTGGCAACCCAAGATCTGGTCTAAGCCCACAGGTAGGCTCACAGCTCAAACTCAGACCAGAGCTGTAAGTACTAGCATCTTGGGCGCCATGTGTACTTTTACAGGGAAAAGTACACAAGGAAAAATCCTCAGGAGTGGGTATCTCTCCTGCAGGCACTCTGAGAAAAGGAGCTACAAAGGTAGCGTGATGCTCCTTTTGAAAGGCAAGATATCCTAGGCTAAAGGAAACAGCGATTGTAATTTCATGAGAGAAAGGGTTGAAGTCTCAAGCATATCTGAAAATATAGCCCTTAAATATTTAGCTGTCTCTTTGGGAAATATCTTCCTTTGACAACCTGCACCCATGTTATTGTCATACTTGATACACCGTAAATAAATCCTTGATATTTGATGCCAAACAACTAATACTGGTCTTCATCACAACAAGCTCACACTCCCTCATTCAGCGTGCTCAACAAGTTGTCTTTCTATCTCCTTTTTAAAGATGAAACTAATCCATTGTAAGCCCCATAACAAGGAGCCACTCACAGGGTGAAAATATAAGCAGTGCAGTTTTTAAATTATACTGTACTTGTCTCATTACTCTTGTCATTAAAGCCACAGGTATGAAAAGACTTAGAGTAGAATTTTCATGGTGCTTGCCAAGGGAGTTAGTTGTGCATGGTTTAATTAAAATGTATTATTATACCAGGGCTTTTTCTTTTTTGAAATAAAGTCAAGCACACTACTGAAGACAGGGACATTCATGCACCCAAATCTGTGTCAGAGTCTTGCTGGCATTGAAAGCTTTTGCACAAACGTCTGATTGCAGAGTCAGAATTCAACAAAGCAAGAAGAAACAGGCTGAAGACCAGCTACCTAAATAGATGCAGTAGCCTAGAGGGTGGGAAGTGGAACCGTGAGAACAATAAATGAAGAAACAATAAAAAAGTCAAGCACTTATTCAGGATTCATAAGTACAAATGTTGTAGTTCTAGTATTCCATGCATGAAGTGAAAAAGGTAATCCCTTCTCTTGATTTATTTTTGTTTTCCTCTCCTTATTTCTTTTTTCCAGTTTATCAATACCACTGAGAGAATTCTTGCTTGCAGGGGACTAAAAGAACCCCAAATATGAGGTACAAATAGTGAAGGTACATGGGAACAGCAGGACAGGAAGGAGTGCTCTTGACTGTCTCTGGGAGACCACACTGCATTCAGAGAGCAATACATTTCATGCACATGGTGTTGGAAATAGTTGGTGCAGAAACATGACCCTCCTCTATTCCCCATTTCACATAGTGCTGGCTTGGTCAGGAACAGGTGGGTGGTAGAACCTCTACTTGCTGTGTAAGGGAACTGGGGCAGTGCACACATGGTGATCATGGTTCTCCAAGATCCAGAGTTTGCAGAGCAGCTGCAGTGGCCAGTTTCCTGCCTTGTTGGTGGCTCATGGGTGGCTCTTGTGCTGACCCACGTACTGAGGCTGTGGGTATGCAGGAGGCAGGGGTTCCCATGTGGGGCTGAAGGGTTGTTGAGGTAAATGGAAGAAAGAAGTCACATCAGGAGTTGTTTAGTCTAGTATTACATGAACTACTTTTAACAACCATCAGACCAACCTCTCTTGAAAAGGATGAAAGAAAGCCAATATGGCACATTGTGGCTGTTGAAACTCCCATATGTGGTAGTCTCAAGGGCTCCCTTCAGCACTGGTGTGACCCATCACTACTTCTTAGGAAAATGTATATCCTTTTCCTGAGTCCTAGCTTCTTGGGTTTGGGTTTTTTCGGGGTTTTGTTCGTTTGTTTTGGGTGTTTTGGGGTTGGTTTTTTTTTGTGGGTTTTTTTTTTTTTTTAAGTGTCCCAAACATTTTGTGGTGCTATTTACATTCCTCTTCTTCTCTAACCTCTTCCTGCTGTGCATATGTTTCTCTGCTCTCTACTGCTTTTTCCTTGGTACAAGCTTCCTTGTACCACGGTCCCCTCCTTCTCTAGACCTCCTGCCTCATCATTTTCTCCCATAGGCAGTTTGTCTACTGCTTGTGTAGTGCTTTCTTCATTCTCTTGAAAAAACAGTGCAGTGGTGCAATGTCAGACAACGCTTAATTAAGAGGAAAGGGATGGATCTGACACCTCCATGCACCTGTAAGTCACTCACAGGTGAAATCCTCTTAGGTCTTGCTGGGGCTGGTTGCTGTAGGTGATGGGACTGCAGACACTAGTTCATCTGGGATTGACAGGCAGTGAACAGAATACTGCTTTGAGAAACAAATGTGATTACACAGTAGCATCATTTCTATTTAAATATAATTCTGAACTGCTCCTGCATTTCTCTGACAATGTGCAGGGAAAATTATATTTTAATTTGTTTAACAGAAAATATAACCCCAAAAGCAAAAACCACAACAAACCCCGAGCAAACAAGTTGATAAATTAATCCCCATACTAGCTGCACTGCAATTAATAAAGTAACATCAGGGTTTCCTTTGGGTCAAGATTTTTCTTCACCTTAAGGCCAAAGAGGCATTTAAGCATCACCTAATAACCAAACAGCAAACATAAGCACCCAGCTGACGTGTCATCCATTTCCCACCCTCTCCAGATTGTTTCTGTCCATCTCATGCTCCTTGAATGGCTATGCAAAGCCCATATGCCACGGTGTCAGGGAAAAATTCCCAACACAGCATCTGGCTGTGTGGCAGATCCTGAGGCAGTTGGTGTGTCAGCTTTAGAGCTGCCTTTGCTTTTGTCATGTACTGGGGATTGGTGATGAGACTGCCTTGTCACCCCACAAACTACTTTGGATTCCAAGGAATCACTAGGTTTGTTTTAGTCAATAAGATCCCACTTAAATTCCTCATGAGATCTCTATACAGGCCTCCTTTATTGTGAAGTAATGAGAATTTCTTAGTGCCCATGTGTGTGTTTTCAGCAGAAACATGCGTGTTCAGTTTAAAGTGGACTGTGTCCGGGTATGTACAGATCACTGTGTACTGGGATTTCATTCTCAGTAAACTCTTGAATGACCTTTAAAAAGGTCTCTCTTTTTTTTTTTTTCTTGATCATGAGTGTACAAACCACTTCTTGCTGAATAGGATCCATAATGCCTGGAGATATTTGAGATCAAGCATATGGTCCATTGAATATGCATGCAAGCGGGGTGGAAGGGAATTGGTGTGCAGCATCAGGGAAGGCATATCTGAAAGTTAAGCAGTGTGGGGCTTGAGGGCAGTCTTTCTGCACATTTTGGGAAACATAACTTTCTCTTTCCTCCCGTGAACTAGTTACTAGAAGGCAATTTATCATCAAAAGCGTAGTTGGGAGGTTTAACTACTCAAGCCTTTGGTTGTGACTTGTGTAGGACACAATAATAACACCATTTCACTTTTGGTTTCCTGCAAAATGATTATTTTTACAACCAAAACAGAAGACCATAAAATCTCAAGTTGTTCAAAAGTACTCAAAGATAAGAAACTTCTTCAACTGACAAATGACCAATTCTTTGCTAGGAGAGAGGCTCAGATGACTCTTCTTCACATTTAAATGAAAAGAGTGCTTGGAGAATACACATTCTGGTAAGTTTTCCTTACCAGTGGAGAGAGAGAAAGGGAGACAGGACTGAATAGGAGCGATTGGGCATGAAGTAGTAACTATGAGGTCCTGGAGGCAGAAGAACAAGAGAGGGAAGGAAGAAAAAAGAGAAGGGAACCCAGTAGAATGACAAGGGGGAGGAGGAGGGAAGGAAAGGATATATAGCAGTTATTTAAGAAATGCCAAGGAAAACTGGGATGCATGTGTGCTTGTTTGAGAAAAAGAGATACAACCTTGAAATACAGAAATTGAGCCAGGAACTATAAAGCTTTACTAGGAATAATCTTGGGGATATTGTTGCATGCCTAAGACCTGAATTGTGGTTTTTTTCAGTTTGGGATTTTTTTATAACAGTATCATAGCATATTTTTTTCATGCAACAAAATGTAAATTAATCTCTAAATTACAAATGTGTTTTGGTTAATTTACTTCATGGGCCAAAATAACATGGCCACTGCATTTATTTCTTGTGGTTGCTGAAAATCCTGGAGAATTGGAGAATTAGAGGACCTTTAAAGAAGCCTCCTCCCTCATCTACATGCTGTGACAGTGTGAGAACAATGGTTAAGGGCACCATCACCAATATTCCTTCCACATGCAATGCTAACTTTCTAATCATATTAGTAAGAGTGAGTGTGGGAGATAAGATGCTTCTTTACAGCAAGAAATAGCCATGAATAGCACAAAACTGACTTCTTGCACATGAGAATCAAGTCCTGCAGGTGTATTGCTTTGTGAAGGCGGATGTGCGTGTCTCTGTGTGTCTGTGTCTGATGTGTCTGTGAAAAATGTCTGTGAGAGAACATGTTCTGATACAACCTCTGCTTCAAAACCAACACCAATCTGAACCAAATCCCAGAGGAAAATCTCTGGACCCCCTGATGCCTGCCTGGTGCAGGACTGACCTTTCGGCTCTCTCTCAGCATTCACCCATCTCTTAAGCCAGATTTAAAATCACAAAGGTGAAGGGAAGAAAGACATCTACCTCCATACACTGTCATTTTTATCTAGTCATATAGGTATTTGCAACAGTGTCCTGCCAAGAACAGTTCTTCCCAGCCATGTGTGCATATTGAAGATGCCAACTTCAAGTCAGACAAGTCAATCTATTTCAACCAGTCCCTGGCCAGTGCAAATGTGTCCTGGGAAATGCCCACGAATGTATGAGATGCTTACATAAAATAGGATCATTTGCTTTTATATGAGGTTGCTTTTCTTTTTTTTTTCTTCCAAGAAAAGGCATTCATCTGTCTAAATAGTTCATACAGTGACACAAACGCTCTCATGTAGATATTTTGTAAAGTAAATAAGCTATGTTGTTTTCAAAAGTAAGCAAAAAGAGGGTAAAATTTTGGGCTTTTTTAAGGCATCTCAATAGCAGACTGGAGAGCAAGCCTTCTGGCTGAACTGCTCACTAACAGTGATTTCTTCCTAGGAAATTCCATAGTGCAACAAAGCCAAATGCATTCAACCCTTGGCTCATCTGAGTGTGGAAGGGAAATCAGCTTTTAGACAAATTTCTTCCTAGATCTCTTAAATGACTTTAAAAGCTGTGCCTGTGATATTGGGGAACCTTGGTGCCAGGTTCCTTTTATGAAAGCCATAAAGCTGGGTAAAGTGGAGTGACCAGCTACTTTCCATAACAGTGCAGCAATCCCTCTATAGACACTTATCAAAATTAATGAACAATCTCGGGAGCAGTGGTCTCAAGCCTAAAATTTAAAGGTTAATATCTTAACCACTCATTAGAAAGGTTTATATCAGAGGAAAAATGTGTAGATGCAGGGTACTTGTTCTCAGAAAATTCAAAATAAAGATCTTGGATATGTTGTGTTCAAATCCACTTACTGCAGCCCATTGCCCTGGCAAATTAAGTCCAAACAAAATATATTTGTCAGAATCTGGTTATACTCAAGATGTTTTCTGGGTTCCTAATCACTGTGGATCCTATTTCACAAAGCACTGAAACGTGTGCTTGAGACCAACAGTCTTTTTGTGTTGGAGGCCCCAGAGATGAGCTCAGTACTCCAGTGGGAGTACTGGAGCCAGAAGTGAGGTGTCAAGAAGATCATTGCAAGGGGGCTAGTGCTGAAGGAATACATTTAATATATAATGTTAATTCTGCAAAAATACGTTTCTGTATAAATGCATTTATGAAGTGGTAGGAATTATAGCAGCCATGATCACTAAACTCATGCAAGAAACAGCATTTTTTTCTTAAGAGATGGGGAAATGTCTACTCCATATCACCCAGCCACTGAAAGCAGCAATGTGCAACTAGCACTCTTTGCAGATAAAGATAGAATTTTCTTCACAGTATCTATAGCCCAGTGAATAATTGCATTAATTAAACTTAAGAAGATTAAGAATAGTAGGTGTATCTATATAAAACATGTCCCAGATTCTAATAACATCCTTTGTATTGTATGCAGGTAATTGATTCTTGTTTGCTTGCTTTTTTCTTCATTGAGCGTTTTTTACTGTGACTGCTTTTACCTCTATTCCCCCCATTTTACAGTAGTCACTAGGGGGCTGATGTACCATTGCAACTTCTTATCTTGCTGCTGTAAGTCCTGCCAGGCAACACCAGGAATGTGTGTGACTCGGGGAATTATGCAAGCCTGTAGGTAGAAATTGGAGATGAACTAAGGTAAGGATGGCAAAGCCAAGGTGGTTTATGCTCCCTGGGACTCTCTGAGAGAAAACTAAATTCTTGGCTCATCTAACTGAAACTTATTGTTTTATTTATGGTAAAAAGACTTATATGTACAGTGTGTGAGATGGCAAGTGCATATTAAAAACAGAAGAACTACAAAACAAATTACCAGAATAAAACTGACCTCTGCCAGAAACATTATATAATTTGTAGGTTTATTGTGTTGAAAAGTATGCCTCTGATTTTCCCTGCTTGGGTCTTTACATTCTTCCTTAAGCGTTCATCAAAACTTAGTGATCACAGAACTTGCACTGCTTCATACACAGTGTTTTATTTTTATATTTGTATATCACTAATGTGCAAAGGACAAGCTATTTTCCTGCTCAGGATCTCACAGAACAATTGTGTGTTGGACACCGGGTAAATATACTGAGCTTGCTGGAAGCCTGCTCAACTGCTGCTGGTGGCTGACAGCTGCTCTACGGCATTGGCTGTAGCCCGCAGCAGAAGGCGGCACAGGAAGGCTCAAACTGCAGGATTTTTCCAGCAAAGTATATGCATTTCTTATATTCAGAGGTGAGCACAGGTGAAAATCAACACAGCCTAGACTTCGGTTATGTGAGATTATTTATGTCAGAAAGGTTTTATAGAACCAGGGCTGATATCTCTCAACACTGGTGCTGGATTTCCATTCATTTCATGCTAGGGTCTTCTTGTGAATCCCCCGTGGGAGCAGTTCAGCAGTACTTAAAGGGATGGCATTTCTGTAATTATCTGATTATTGCTCCTAGGTTCCTTCTTGTGCTTGTTAAACCTCCATTCCAGTGAAAGTATAACCCCACACTATTGAATTTGGATAAAATGTGATTTAGAATCAACAGTAATTCCCCGGTAGTCTTTGGAGTAGGTACTGTTGGCTCTCTTTCATCTTTTCTGCTTTGAAAACATGGAGCTCAAACCTGGTCATTCTGAATAGAGTGAAAAATTTTTAAGGTAGTACAGTGTGGTAGTGAGGTTGTGATTCTCCATTAGATTGTTTATGTTGGCTTAAAAAAACTCATGGGACATCTATTTATCCAATAAATTCTATAACAATTTGGGATGATTACTCAATTACTTGCTGCCAATTTCATTCTTAAATTCTGAAGTTTTCAGTAATGAATCAACAGTGAAATGGATCCTATTTAAATTCAGCAACCTTTCATTTCTGCCTTACTTGATCTTGGCTTGCTTTCTTTAATTCTTTTGTAAGGTCCCTTCTCCTGTGTGAGACACAGGAGTCTAATACAGAAAAAAAAAAAGAAAAAGAAAAATGAAAGATGATGCCTATCTTAAGTTACTTTTCCCTTGGTTCTTACTTTTTAATTCCCTTCACCTTTCACTATCAGCCATGAATATTATATCTTCATTTGAATTTTCAGCTTCTGAATCATGAGCAGCTAAATATCCAGTAGTACTGTGTTACTGGATATAACTCAAAGGGTTATGCTGTTTTTACTGTTTGGCACATACTCAGGAATGGGAACTTAGCTAAGCAGTTGAAGCATGTGGCAGGGGGAGATAGGCCAGTATCTTGGATGAAGATGCATATATTTTGTACTCTCATGGTATGATGCATTCTTGTGCTTTGCAGATGGCACCTCAGAATTGTTGCTCTGAAAACTAATTTTGCCTAGCCACGCAGGTCTGCTGACACAAGCACAAGGATCATCTGTTTCTATGCAGACACTACTGCATGCTGCAGATATCCTAGGTGGGAATATTTTTGAGAAGCACACCTGCATCTCAGTTGCTGTGGGGAGCAGAAAAAAACCTCAGGAATCTATGACTAGCATTTTTACCCAGAGAGAATAATTCAACCAAACACAATCTCTATCTTCATTAATACTTGGTTACTGTTTCTTGTAGAAGTTTATTACAGCATAGTTATCAGGGCAAGCATAGAGAGAATACATTGATTTTATGACAGCTGGAAAGAGGAGTTCATTCTAATTGATGGAGACCTTTGATTTGCCTTTGATTGTTCCCTGTGTACAAAACATCAGTCCTCAGAGAAACTGCTTTGATATCATGTAAGGCTTATAGCACTAAAAGTGGCACCCTCCAAAACTTGCTTTTGCTCTGTCTCTGCCTCTCTGTCCCCCACAAAACAAGCATATTACATATGCAAGTGGACCAAGAGCTTGCTGGAGAGGTTTAGGTGGTAAATTCTGTCAGCTAACAGAACTGCAGGTTACAGTATGAATACTTTCCGTTCTGTAGAATAATTTGCATCACTTAAAATCACGTCGGGTACAATTTTTAAATGCACTAGCCTGGGGTGCAGTTTTTCACAGAACTGTATTGCTTCCTCTCCTGTCCTCTTATCATTTGCTATGTTCCTGAGCTCAGACAGGTGGATGTATTTTTAAAGACCAATTTGCTGTGTGTGAGGTGGGCCTTGTACTAGCTGGTACTAGCTTGTACTGTCAGGTCTTCTTAGCTTTCTTTCTCCCCCATCCCCAAATTTCTGCGCTCTGTGTAGGACAGGTAGTCCTTAGTATTAGCCTGTGCTTTTTGCTAGATATCCTGAAACAGTTTGTCAGCAAATAAAGCCAAGGGTGATGGACACAAACAGTTAAATTCTATTGTGTACCTACAACAGGGGGGTTAAAGGAGAAGTAGAAGTCTGAATTAAAAACAGATCTGTCAAGCAATGAATGCAATATTGCCTGGAGTAATGTGAAAATTACTGCCAGCTTATTCTGTACCAAAGGGCTTTTCTTTATTTTTTAAATTTGGACAATGATACCACAGAACTATTATTTACAGGACTCCTGAGCAATTGATTCCACCTTCGGCTCAGACAAGAAAACAGTTGCTGGCATTACCAATAATACATATCTGCATGCTACCAGCAGGCTGGAAAACTCAAACACCTGCAGTGCAAGGGATGGGTTCTAGGGAGGAACTTCCTCACATCACGCAACTTCCATGGGACACAAAAGACATAGTTTTGACAGCATGTGAGTAGATAAGAGCATTTGCTTCCTGCAAATGAAACACTAAAACAACAGAGAGGTGCCATAAGCCATCCTGCATTCAGATGTTGCATAAATTAATAAGTGGTTTCAGAATGTCCCTCATGACCCACAGCAATGAGCCAATGTTCTACTTTTGTAACATAGACTTAAGGTAGATTTGAGGACTCAGAATAGAAAAACATCTGCCCTTTGTATTTGTGGTGCTCTGTCTCCCTTGTTTTCCCCATTTTTAGACCAGTTGACAACCTCAGGTGTCTAATTTAGGCTTTCTGACTACTATCGCATCTAAAATCTTCAGTGATTCAGTGTGCTACTGACAAACCCAGTACTTTGTACAGTACTGGAGAGAGGCAATTTCCGTGCTTAAGTGCAGGTCTGACTGGGACCCATCGTTGTATTTTCTGCTTTATCTCCACAAGCAGGAAGAATAAATAATTCTGAAGAACTGAGAAAAGCCTTTCCTACCGCCCTGGGTCTCATCTACCATGAGTTTATCACAGAATTACTTAATTTTTTTCTGTGGGTTTTGTTTGCTTCAGAGATTGGACTGAGTTTTCTTTTTCTTTCTTGTCACAGCTGAGGGGCAAGAGAGCATGAGTAGCTCTTCACTCAAGACTATTTCCAAAAATATGTTATGCGCAGGAGCATTGCTGAAGTATTTGTTCATAGCTCTCTTCACTAAAAAAGTGCACAGCGCTGGTAGAAAAGAGGAGTCTATGATACATAATTTTTAACTGGCTTATTTAAAAGTAGCCATTTACTTCTTATCTTGGTCACCAATTTATTTGTACCCAGCCACTTCATCACAGCACATTTTTGAAATTAAAAAAAAGAAAACAAAAAACACCTGAGAAGAATTTGAAGTCTTCAGAACAAAACACCCTCAGAAATTGCACTAGGAGGTGGATTCTTTGCTAGATGTAACAGCTCCAAATGGTGGAAGAGGAAAAGTCTTGAAAATCATGGGCAGTTTTTCTGTGAGTTAGACATCTGAAAAAGAACAGCGAAGAAACAGAGAAAGGCGTTGAACTTTACCTTTGTCACAGCGATCTCTAGTTTCACTGTTATTAAGCATAAGTTTGAATGTGTACATTCTGAGAGGGGCGGTTTAATAACTCAACAGTCTCTTGAAAACATCAAGGGAAGAAAATAACATGAATGGAAAGTGAAACTTGGTATTTCCTTGTCAATTAGTATATCTAAAGTGAGTGTCTCAGAGATGAAAATAAAAGAAACAGTGGAAGGCTTGGAGAACTCAAAACAGAGGATAAACAAAAAAAGAGACATGTTAGTGGGTGACTTTAATGAGAAAGAGGCTGTTACTGTACTGAGAAATCAGAGGCTGGTTTGTAACATCCTCTGACGTGATATCTGAGATCATACACGTTATGTGCCTTATTTGAATTGTCCCTTGAAATCATTTCTGCTATTGCAAGATGTAAATCATTAAAAAATGAAATTAAAGAGAAATGAGCATAGCACTATGAACTGAAATTTGTTTTTCAGTATTTTATGGGAGGAGATGACATGGCACCTGAAGCTGAAAATCTATGAGACAATGCGAATTAGTTTTGAAACAAGTATCAAGAATAAAACACTTGTTAAACTATCTGAGCACTGGAAAGTGAGTCGATTAGTGCTAGCATTGACACAATGAGGTTATTTTACCAAGCTGATAGACTGTAGTGATTATCAAATGTGCTCAAGGAAACTGAATCTTGTATTCAAGTCAATCCCATCCAGAGCATGATTAGCTTTTAGAGCTCAAGCTTGATTACCTTGACTTGATTAGGTAAAAACCACCACAAAACTAACACACACTTTGAGACATCAAATGAACTTCTTTTTCCCAGTGGTCTCAGTTAGGGTGAATGTCACATGAGAAAGCAACATAAGACTGGCATAGACAGCAATTCTTCATGAGATTTGCATAGAACTTGTTGTGAAAAAGTTTCCAGATGCACTTTTTTTATAAAGCTTTTATCTTAAGAACACTTGATAGATGTCAGTATATTGACGGAAGTGTTTTAAACATTCTGGAGAGGCACACAAGGAGTTTGTGTATATGGAGCTTGCAGTGGTATTTCTCACTTAGACTCAAAATTGCTTATAGAAGTTCTTGTAAGAACATGTGTGGTGACTTTCCAAAGAGAAAAAGAAGTGTCATGGTCTAGTATGAAGAGCCTGTGCTGTATCCATCTTTCTCTTATTTCTCCAGGTAAAAATTGTGTTTTGCCTGAGAACATTGTCTGGTAAACGGATGATACCCGCTTACAGCTGTTAGTTGGTGCATTGAATATACAGCTGGAAGACAACATGGATTTATAGGTAAGGTATATCATGAGATATTCAGAAGCTGTCTGAACATGGTCCTGCTCTACATGTCCTTACTTGAGCAGCGGAATTGGACAAGATAATCCCCCTTCCAACCTCAACCACTCTCTGATTCTATGATTTAAAAGCTTGTCTAATCATTGTCTTTGCTCAGAAAACATGCTCATGAAGCACTCTTATGATGAAAATACTAACAATGTGAGCCTTAATTTTTAGTGTCAGTCCTCCCTTTTAATACAGACACGTGAATCTTCTTGCAGATAGCTACTTGCTGGTGTCTATCAGTTTGATTGGTGTCAGCAGACAAAGTCTGGACTCATACTAGATCCCAATGAAATTTAATGAGCCCTTTTCTCATTTATGTCTGTATATCTAACATGGCTTCACAGAACTTTCTGAAAGCATCGTATTAGTTTGTATGCAGATGCCCTTTGTAAGCCGTGTATGCCTGCACACTGTGTACACTTTTGAAAAGGTAAGCAAGCGCTTCTTGATACCAGCATTTCTGCTAGTTTGCATTGCTGCTGTAGAGCCATTGCACTGGAAAGACCAATCTGCCATAGAAAGAGCCTTATGCTACTGTCAGTGTGAGGCTGTAGCTCTGCCAGACCCGACATTGCCACAAGGGTGGATTGGTGCATGATAAAGGTGGGAATCCCTGAGCTTCTCCTTCCCATAGATCTCACACACAGGCAGAGCTGAGGCCCAGCTTTCAAACCAGTACAATTTAAACAGTACTCTTTAGATAACTATTTTAGTGCCTGATATTGACAGATATTAATCACAAAAAGCCTCTGCTGGAGACATAGGAAGAACTGGAGCTCAATCCAACCAGATATAGTATTTTAAGTAAACTGCATCAGCAACACATTTTGCCCATGATTTCTTCTGTACTTTTGCATACGATATTTGCAAGCTGGGAATTGCCACTAGTCAAAAGAGACAACAGAGTTCAAGCAATTAACACATCCTTTAAATTGATATGGCCTCCCCATTTTTAAAATGTATTGATGTTTCACATTGCAAAGAAAAGATGATCACAGATTTCACAAGCATTCCTGCAAATAATTCTTCCCATTTTTTTATGTTACCTATCATGATGGTAAAAAATAGTGGTTTCTGATTGTCACTGGGAGAAAAAAAAAGAGTAGTATTTTAGGGACATTTTTGAAAGTGTTCTGCTTTCTCTTACTTTTACTTTTGTGGGACAAATTAATCCCAATATGATTGGAATTTAGAACTGAAAGTATCTTGATTTGTGAATGTTGGTGCTACAGTCAGCAATCATCAGCTTCTTCTAGGTAAGTTCTTGAAGACATTTATCACCCTGGGATATGGGACTTCAGCAAATTGCAATAACATGTTGCATGTACCTGCACTTTGTCACTTAACCAAAATTAGGACGATTATGAAGAAAATTATGTTTCCTTCCCCTGGCACCCACATTCTCCTGATACCTCAAAATACATGGATGTCTGATTACTGTTGAGTGGTTCTATGGTGTTTAAACAAGGTATTTTTGGTGTTTGGGGGTTTTTATATGTAGGAAGAGCTTAGTTTCAGCATGGCCCTAGGAAACCATTGTTTCTGGGAATGCTACCACCAACTCTGCTGTAAAAAATGCAAGAAAAGAATGCAGCAGTGAAGGTTTTTATCACTAATGATAACTGCTTTTTATTTATATGTCTGAAATACAGCTTGCATACTCTTTGATATAGTGGTTCTGATACATGTTCCAGCTCCCACACAGAGATACCTACTCTCAGTACAGTTGCACAGAACAGTGATCTGCCTACACTTACAAAAATGCCAGCTGAACTCGTGTTTTCCTGCAGGCTGTTTTTAGTAGGCATGAAGAAATGTAGTATAGACTTGTCATGGGCTTTCTAAGAGCACTTCAATATTCTCATGCCTTAAACTGGCTGGATAGTGAGGCCCTATCTAGACTGACTTCTTGCTCTACATGTAGTTTAGCCATATTTCTCTGGTCAGCTGGCAATGAGGATCCTTTTACAGAGACTGTCAGGACATTATTTGAAGTAATTTCTTAGTAACTAGCAAACCATTTCTGGAGCTGGAGGTGGTCTAAACTGAACTCCAAAGTGACCATTAACTTTTTCTCTTTCAAGTCTAGCCAGTGATTATTTTTTCCCTCTGAGTGTGCACTTGCATATCTTTACAAACAGGGCACTGTTAGATTTCTACCCTGCCATAAACTCTGACTATAATACCTCATCTGCTACTGACCTCAAGTGAACTCCAAGGAGAGGGAACAGTAATAAAGCAAAACCCAGCAAATAGCGTGAAGCATTTGTAAGATCTTATATAACTGAATTGGCTATATTGGGAACTTGCTTTTGGTTTTAATTATAGATTTAAGGGTGCACTTTTCAGGCTCTGTGCCATCTCTGTGCTCCCTCCTTCCACTCCTGATTTGCTTTATATAACACACAGCTACTACAAAAAGGATGTTTTTCCCACTTTCTTTCAGGAAGAGGAGAGGCCGACAGAAGTTCACTGGGGGATGGGGAGGTCTAACGTGTTAATTTTCTCGTGTGTCGCCCTGGTCTTGAGCTTTAGCCTGGTCCCTCCAGAAGGTTTCAAATGCCAGCTTGTGAGACCCCAGCAAAAATCTGTGGAGTCCTAAAACTGGACCATGTATTTTCCTAAATGTGGGGTTGAGTGACAAGTACCTCTTTGAACTTCCAGAAAAGTGTTAAGAGAATGACAATCCTCAGCTCTACCCAAATCTATTTCTTGCTTACATTTGTATCCCAGAATACACATGAATTACTTTCACAGAAGCAGAGCTAGGGTGGATGCAAAGCAAAGAGGTCTTTTGAGGGCCTCGTAAGGCATTAATGAAAACTAAGTAGTGATTTGAGGAAATAACACTTATATGCTCACATTTAAAATATAACTAAGTCAGTTTATACTGCTTGAACATCACTTCTCAGCTTAATCTTTAGCTGCATTGGTATTCATCTTCCTGGTGACTTTTACCTCTCTAAGCATCTGCTGTGTTAATTGTTACATGTGCATAGGGAAAGAGGCTTGTAAAGCACCAGGGGAGCTGTCCCTCAGAATTATCCTGGCTGTGCTTTAAAACATAGACATCTGCTGCCTCATTTGAGGGGTCCCAAGCTCAAAAATCAGGTTTCTGAATCTGTTATTTGTATTAGGAACTGGTCCCCTGAAGGTATAACTGGAGTTAACCTCCTTACTGCATCCAAGAAGGTGCTGATATTGCTGGTGACTATCCCCCCTGGGTCAGCTTAGATGTCTCAAGCTTTTTTTTGTTCCTTCTTGTGAATTGTCAGTGGTTAGTAAAGTCAAAAAAGGTGTCACAGTGTGAGCTGAATTCCTTTAAGTCAGTGAACTGAGCAGTCTTAATCTCCACTATCCATAATAAGTAGAGGGGGTCTGGGATGCAAAGATAATAAAGGTACTGGGGAGGAGAGCAGGGTACCTGCGCAGCTCAACGTAAAGGCAACCCAGATCCAATAAAGCTGACCCACAGCCTAGATCTAAAACAATCTACTTGCCTTCCTAATGTTCAAAAACCCAGGTAAAACATAGCAGGGAATTAAGAATTCACTGTATTGATAGGTTTTTTTGGTCCTAGAAGGTCCATGACATTGTTCAGTCCATCTCTTATATTATAAATGCAACTGCGTATCTCCTGGTTACCCTTTAATTGAGACAAAGTTAGAAATATTGCTAAGAAGGACAGCAAAACTTTGGAAAGATGGCAAGTCTGATTTTCCTTTTCAACAAAAAAAACCTGCTCCTAATCTAACTACTGCTGAACAGACAAAATTTCAATCCTAAGGCCTTACAGAAGCCACTGCAAAACATAGTCTAGGCTCCTTGATTTATACATGTGTGTATCCTCTGTAGCAGAGTAGGTGTGTTCATCCTTGCTCCCAACTCTCAAGTGATGTCACTGCATCCAGTTTTGCTTTCTTTTTTGATCTTTTCTTCTCCTAGGGTGTGACTCAGCGCTTTTCAGAAAGCAGAGCCTTTGTCTGCATCATTCTACCTGCCAATCCTTTACATCACCTGCTTGATCCAAAGCTGGGAGTGATTCATTTTTCTCATCCAAACACATGTGCACACAATGAGCTCTCTCCCATCTAATGGTCCTTCACAGAAACTTATATGTAGGGTCATGATTTTGTTTTGTTGCACTGCCCATCTGTAGAGGACAGTCTCTGTCTCAGGATTTATTTTGTTCTGAATGATTTAAAAGCTTTGCAAGTGAAAGCAAATGATCTATACTGAGTTTTTTTCCCCTTCCTCCCTCACTAGCTAATTTTGTATCTATTATTTACTGTGGGAAAGCTATGCCAAACAAGCAATCTCTGCATTTTGTTCTGAGGCTCATTTTCATCCTAAACTGTTACAGAAGTAAACTTGAACCTGTTTGTGGACTATTTGCACACCTGTCACTCCCCACCTTAGCTTTGGTGTTTGCCTCATATGTGAAGATACAGTTTTAGTGGGTTCTCAGTTGTGGTGCGGCTAAGGAACTCAAATTTATATATGAATGACTGAAATGAAGACATCTGCAGTGCAGACATCTGAACTAGTACACCTCTTCTTTTGCCCTTTTTGAGTCCATGGAAAGATGTAAGCAATTCCCAACAGTAAATTGGCTCATCCCAAACTGGACATCTGCCTTAGGTCACATGACTTGCAATTAAGAAAAGCTGAACAGTTTAGCTATAGATGTCTACATTTTGTAGATGTCTAACATTATGGTGCCTTACATAACCTAAATGTAGTAAAATGACTGGTAAATAGAATAGGGGTGCTGCAAACCAGAGATGTATGAATTACCTGTATAAGTGTTATAAGATTATAACACTGTCACAAAACAGTATCATCTTAATTTTAGATTTTAATTCCTCTGCTTAGAATTCATCGTACCTTAGCTTCAGATATAGGCATCTGTATCGATCTAAACAGTTACACAGCCAAGTGCAAAGTTATATACTGTTAGAACAGAATCATAGAATCATTTATAATGGAAAAGACTCTTAAGGTCATAGAATCCAACTGTTAACACAGCACTGCCAAATCCACCACTAAACCATGGCCCTGGGTGCCACGTCTACACGTCTTTAAATCCCAATCCAGGGATGGTTACTCCACCACTGCCCTGTGCAGCCTGTTCCAGTGCTTGACAGCCCTTTCAGTGATGAAATTGTTCCTAATATCCAGTCTAAACCTCCCCTGTTGCAGCTCGAGGCCGTTATCTCTTGTCCTATCACTTGTTACTTGGGAGAAGAGACCAACTCCACCTCACTACCTACAACCTCCTTTCAGGCAGTTGCAGGGAGTGATAAGGTCCCCCCTGAGCCTTCTCTTCTCCAGACTAAACAAGGCCAGTTCCTCAGCCATTTCTCATAAGACTTGTGCTCCAGACCCTTTACCAGCTCAGTTGCCTTTTCCTGGACCTGCTCCAGCACCTCGATGTCTCTTTTGTAGTGAGGGCCCAGAGCTGAACACAGTTCAGATTTGAGGTGCAGCCTCACCAGTGCCAAGTACAGGGGGATGATCACTGCCCTGGCCCTGCTGGCCACACTGTTTTTAATACAGGCCAAAATGCTGTTGACATTCTGGGCCACCTGGGCACAAGCTGGCTCATGTTCTACTGTGTCAATCATCACCCCCAAGTCCTTTACCTCCAAGCAGTTTTCCAGCCACTCTTCCCCAAGCCTGTAGTGTTGCATGAGGTTCTTGTGACGCAAGTGCAGGACCTGGCACTTGATCTTATTCAACATGATGCAACTGGCCTTGGCCCATCAATACATCCTGTCCAGATCCCTCTGTGGAGCCTTCCTACCCTGCAACAGATCAACACTCCCAGCCAACTTGGTGTCACCTGGAAACCTGCTGAGGGTGCACTCGATCCTCTCATCCATATCATTGATAGATGTTAAACAGAACTGACCCCAGTACTGAGCCCTTGAGAACACCACTTGTGACCAACTGCCAGCTGGATTTAACTCCATTCATCACCACTCTGGGCTCAGTCATCCAGCCATCTTTTTCACCCAGCAAAGAATACTCCCATCCAAGGCATAAGCAGCCAGTTTCTCCAAGAGAATTGCTGTGGGAAATGGTATCAAAGGCTTTTCTGAATTCCAAGTAAAAAACATCCACAGCCTTTCTCCCATCCACTAAGTGGGTCACCTTGTCATAGAAGGAGATCAGGTTAGTCAAGCAGTACCAGCCTTTCATAAACCAATGCTTACTGGGCCTGATCATCCAGGTGTCCTGTACATGCTGCAGGATGGCACTTAACATGATCTGCCCCATAACCTTTCCCAGCACTGGGATCTAGTTCCCCAGATCCAACCTTCTGGCCCTTCTTGTAGATGGGTGCCATGTTTGCTAACCTCCAGTCATCTAAGACCTCCGCTGTTATCTTGGACTGTTGATAAATGATGGAAAGTGACTTGGTGAGCACTTCTGCCAGCTCCTTCAGTACTCTGGAGTGGAACCCATCCAGCCCCATAGACTGTTGTCTCACAGACTTCTCCAGAAGCTTTTCAGAGCTGCTGGCAGGATCAGGAAAGAGGCAGATTGCATTTATCACTAACACATATTTGCACTGGAAGAACTGCATTGGTAGGACTCAGACTGGCCACAGAGACTGAATGTATCTCCAGGCACATATTCTGATATCCTGGTTGAAGTGGGATAGCAGCGGAAGAATGGAACAAGATGAGAGCAAGATTTTTAATCCTAAGCTCACCAGAGTATTTAACAGATCAGTGAGATGGCTATGATCCTTCCTATCAGGAAACATGTTTTCTACTACTACAGTGCTACTGTACTGTGCTAAGGCCCAATAGAGAAGACCTAACTTTCAGTTCCTAAAATATTAGCAATAAAGAAAGGAAGACCTGCAGTTTTCAGGACCCCAGAAAAAACTAACAGAAGGAGGCAAAGTTTTGTAGGAATATTTAAGTGATGCCTCAGATAGCTGAGGTTATCCACTTCCCTCTTCTGTCTCTCAGCAACCTGAGGACAATGAGCTTAGCGCCTGTCTGTAGAAAACAAACCTTGACAGTTTGAATTTTGATCATGCTTTCAATGCCGAGCCAAACTTCTCACTGCTTGTTGTATAAAATAATCTACTTTGCTTCCTTTTGTGCTCTAGGGACCTTGGAAATAGATGGCCTTGGAGAAGCCCATTTCCCAAGAGAAGCAAAAAAATCTGATGCCTTTTGGGGATCTCTTGAATGAGTCATTGGCAATGTGTTTAGGTACTGTTCTAGGAACAGGCCAGAAAGCAGATGGCATTTCAGAGCGTGACAGTCTTGCTGCCTTATTCCAGAAGTGGCACGTCCTGTGCTGGCCTGATGACAATGCATCCCCCTGCTGATTAACTGGGGTAGTGAGGATGGGCAGAGCCAAGGTGTGAGGAATATCCAGATCATGCAGCAGCACTTTCAACACCTCCCTCTTTTCCTCCAAAGATGATCAGAGACAGAAAAAAACTTCCATTTCCCTTTCATTTCCCTGCTGGCCTTGTGTTACTTAGTGTTTCAATATCTCCAGGCAATAATTTTTTGTCCTGCTTAGAAGACTGTCTTTTCTTTAATCCATTTATTCCTCATCTGCCTTTCCCCTACTCTTCACACTCCCTGAACACTGTAACAAATCTGCTCTTATTTGTTGTTAAATCAATGTAGTTTTTTTACAAGACAAACCAGAAATGGGTGGCACAAAGTTATTCATCTCTTGTTCTACCTCTTCTTTTCAGGAAGCATGAAATATTTCTGAAGTTCCTGTATCTGAGAGGAACTCAGATAGAGTAAGCTCAAAGTAAGCATTAAAAACACTGCATAAGAGACTCTCATCATTTTTTGTCTTCCAGCAAAAGCTTGTTTTCTTGATGATAGCAAGAAAGGCTACCAGGACTCTCTCAGTAGAATTGTTTGGAGGAACAAAGGTAGATGTGATTGAAATACACCAATGCAAGATGGCATTTGTTCATTTAATGTCACATTTTTCTGCTCCAGATTTTATCCCCCTTATGATATGAAAAATGTTACTTTTCTCTCAAGTTTTGGTTGTATCTCAGTTCCATTTCAATTATAAATAGGATAACATAAACCCATATGAATATATCTAGTAAGTATTAATATAAGATTGTTTTCCCTTACCTTTTCAAGCAGAAATCTGAAATTCTATAAGGAGGCAAGATAGCAAGAGGGACACATGAAATACAGTAATAAAAGATTACTTTTATGAATCTTTGTTCTGTTTCAAGAAACCTTCTAGGTTTGCAATATAACAAAATACCGAATTCCTGGGAATATTAAGGGGATGGGGAACTATTTCTGTCAGAGGCCTTGGAACCACAGAGCTGTCCAGGAAATGTTGCTTCAGTTGCTGCAGACCTTTTCAGAATTTGGTTCTTGCTAGCAACTTGGTTTGTGCCATGTTTGTGACAGACCTTTCAGTGCCATCTCACCAGACTCTTGAGAATCCTGATCACTGCTGAGTAGGATGATATCAGTACAATTGGACACTAATTTTAACAAGCTGTATTTGCAGTTCAGGGCAAGAGAAATCATAGAATCATAGAACGGCTTGGGTTGGGAGGGACCTTCAAAGGTCATTTAATCCAATCCACCTGCAATGATCTGAGACATCATCAACTAGATCAAGCAGCTCAGAGCCCTGTCCAGACTGGCCTTGAATCTTTTCAGGGATGGAGCATCTGTCACCTCTCTGATCAACCTGTTCCAGTGTTTCACCACCCTCATCATAAAAAAAACCCAAACCTGAAATACCTTGGCTCTCTGTTTCAATACTGGTTTGGTGAGTCTTATACATTACAACCATGCACAGACACATATGATTCTGTTGTGAGAAGATGGTAATGCCTGCACTCACTACATGGTTTGGAAATTAAGTCCTCAAATGGCCATACCGTTCAAAGTTCACTTGCATCCTCTGTCACTTCACTACCAACAAAAGTTTCCCAATTAATCACAAGTTGTTAGAGTGTGAACCTGCTTTTATACAATTGCAAAGAAGAGAAGTGGAAGACAGGACAGCTTCTCCACAGGCCTGCAGTTTACCTGGCCCCAGTGAACCCACTCTGTGGGTGTTCATTCCTGGGATGTGGCCATAGGGTCTGCTGACCCCAGCATTGCCACCTGTAGCAGCAAGCGGGCGAGGACATCTGTCCAGAAGCAAAGTGAGACCACCAACTGTTCCCACAGGTCAGTGAACACAAGCCTGAAGATAGCTATAAGTATTCCTCTCCGCTGACCTGCATGATTTGGTCTCATGACCTACTGCTTTTGTTTATTTTTTTAGGTTATAAAATATGCTTATCCAGCCTCTATGAGCAAGTGTGCAAATGTGAGAGCTGCAGTTCAAGAAATCCACTCAAAAAATGCCAATTAAAGGGCTACTAACCAACCCTCTCTTGCATTTAAGCACCTGAACCCTTCTAAACATACTTAGAGCTGCAGGATTGTACATCCTATTAAGAACCTGCTAAGCTAGCCTGGCTAGCTAATACTGGCTGGATTTTTAAGGTACTCTGTGAAGATTATAGTCCTCTTCTTTCTGGGAGTAACTTTATTACCCCAGGGAAGCAGCTGAGTTAAAATTGTGCCAATATTTCCATCATAGCATTTGCTCTCTTTTTTTTAAGTCTGGATGAAAAAGAAGTCATTTTGTCCCATAATAAAGAACCAAATAGCTTCTCATGGCAGCAGATTTTGTTTATGATTTTCACACAAATATTTTTGACAGCGTTGACATTTTTGCAAGCATGACTAACTACACATTTAGCCAGTTTCATTTTTTATTTTTTGGCACTTAAATGTGCTAATGTAAGCTGAAGAATTCCTAAGTCTGGCAAGCAGTTTACTACATGCCAGAGACTGTTTTCATTTAGTTTAAAAGAAAAGTAGATGGCCAAAATACTGAATTCGAAATGGCACCTGCTGAGCTTGCATTGCAGTGACTGTAACAAAGGATATTCTTGTCACAGAAGACTTTCTTGGGAGCTAGTTTCCTTCAAGATTTTGTCCCACACTTTGTGGTGTTGAGCATGGCACGAATTTTACAGCTTTGGTCTCTTTCTCTGTGAAATGAAGTTCATTACCTATTTCTCAGAAGTATCTGCAGCTTTAATCATTAGTACTCATGTAGTGTCGAGGGAGGAAGGAGCTTCCTCCCTCAAGGAGGCCAGGTTGGACAGAGCCTTGGGTGACACTGTTTAGTGTGACTTGTCCCTGCCCATGGCAGGGGGGTTGGAACTTGATGATCTTAAGGTCCTTTCCAGCCCTAACTATTCTATCATTCTATGATTCTATGACTGGAAAGGACAGGAGGGTGCCTTCACAGAGAATGGGTATGTATGATGCTCACAAGTCTGCCTGTACATGGCTTACCCAGGGCAGCCAGCTAAGGACACAGATACCTTTACTTGCCTGGAAATTTATTCACGTACCTCACTACGACATCTGTCCTGCTCCTTGTGAATGCCATTACTTCTCAGGAAGCCATGTCAGCCAGCTGAGGAAATACCCTGTGCTTTGCAAATCACCCAGCAGCATTCTTACTAAAGGAATTGTTTCTCAAGACTTTCCTGTCTATGCCTAGCCATTTCTCTGGTGGTGATATCGTACTTGCAATATGTGTGCTCCACCTGCCAGCACCTCCCACACAGCAGTCTCTAAGAAATTTGCTTATTGTCTGGTTTAAGTACTAAGGAGATGAGTGGTGTCTTGGAAGCTGTTGTGTGCAAACTGCAGACAAATGCTGCCATTTATGATAGCATCGTCTGACAGTTTTAGTGAGCGGGATAGTTGTGTACTACTGACCCCAGTAACCCCCTGTTGCTATACCCTGGTCCACCTTTAACTCTCTCTACCCCCTCCAATATCTTCTGCTTTTTAGTATGCCAGTACTATGCTCCTGCAGAGCAGCTGCCTGTTTGGCATGACTCATGCCAGACATTTGGCTATTTTGGACAAATGGGGATATGCTATTTATCCCAAATAGCTGCCTGCCTTGGATAGCACATTGTCCTGAATAATGAAAGTACTATCAGCCTAAAAATCCTTTAGAATTCTTCTGCCTGCACCCACATATTGGGGCAAAGAGACCAGGAAATACCATGCAAATAACTATTAATACAGCAGATGACAAGAGACATGCTTTTGAAAGGATAACTTGATTTGACTTGGTTGTAACCCCACCAAAGCCAATGAGAAGACCTTCTGTGGGAGAAGGTTCTTCCCGGCAGCTCCTCCAGAGCCCTTTTCCCCAAATCTGTAGAAGCACTCAGAAAAGGTGCAAGTATCCTGGTGTCATCCCTAGAATCCCATCACTGATCCCTGGCTCCCTGCTGGCAGGCTCGCCATGAAAATTTTCTGGGTTTTTTTAAGCAGTTGATTCACAGACTGGCAAGAGCAACTTTGGGTTTGAAAATCCAAAGGAGATGTTCTGCCACAGGGAAAACAAAAAAAAACCCCATACAGTTTCAACAGAAACTAGGACTTCCTTTGCCCTGTTTACCTGAGGATGTCACGTACAGGATGTGAAATACAAGGGGTGTCCTGACGGTTCACAGTATCTTATCACAGATTAAGGGGACACAAAAAAGTTTTCTGTCTTGACACAGACCCTCCTGGGAGAGTTTTGAATTTTAATTTTTTTTTCTAGGTTTCACAGTCTTTTAATGGACTCATTGTAAATTATAGTAAATTGTTGCCTAATGATGAATGATGTAGTTCGCTAATGATGGATTTGGTTACAGCATGTGTGTTGTAGAGTGAGAGATGATTTTATCTTGTTCTGATGGAGGACTTAGGTTACCAAGGAGTCTTTATATCTCTTCATCAACCCACCAGTGGAGCCACCAGTTTAAAATGTGTTTTTAATACTGTCTCCTCTAATTACTGCTGATCTTTAAAGCAGCTTTTAAACCTGATTATTTCAGAACACTGTTGCCCTATTGGCCTGTTTGTCATTATTTGTATCAACAAAATTTCCATCAGTTTCAATGTGTAGAGGGCAGAGGGTTTGTTATGAAAAGAATGTGGGGTGAGACCTGAAGAGGAATGTATAGATGGACCAACAGCAGGGCCCATGCCCTTGGTGAACATAAGGGTGAGCTGGTGATAGCTAATGGTGGTAGCTAGCAAAGAGAATCTGTAGTGAATAGAAGATCCTCACATGGATTAACCTGCCAGGCTTGGTTTTAGAATC
This sequence comes from Psittacus erithacus, assembly GCA_009867235.2. Lineage (NCBI taxonomy): Eukaryota > Metazoa > Chordata > Aves > Psittaciformes > Psittacidae > Psittacus > Psittacus erithacus. The sequence goes on from WYDI02033064.1 coordinate 69,019, forward strand.
TGTTGTGCATTCACTTCAGTGACTCATGGACACCCCTTCCCCCTCCCCATCTCGCTTCAACAGTTTTCATTTATTTTGCTTGTGTTTGGGAAAATATGGTTTACATTTCTAGCATCCTTTATCATTTCCTGAGATTTAGTGTGTTATTTTATGTGTTAACTAGAAAGGTAATCTTTTCTGTTGTTGTATTTGTAATCTAATTGGGAACTATGCCAATTTCCTATCAAATTAGATCCATATAATTTGGATACATGTATATGTAGCTAATTTGCTATTGTTCACTAGCATTATTCTGTCCACCAATTTTTCTTTCACGAATACTTTTTTAAGGGCAATTTTAATAAAACTGTTTAATATTTTATGTTTTTCTTGCAATCATGGGAAAAAAAATCTTTGCCTGCAAAATCCTTTAAAATTTTAGCCTTAAATTATGAAATGAGTAAATGAAAATGTGACATTCAAAGGCACTATTTTGCAAAGGTGTGTGAGATCTGCCACAATCATCTGCCTGCCTGTGACAATAACCAGGAGAGTTCTGTATCTCCCATCACTATCTCTTTTTGCAAAAAGGTTGCCAGTATGCTATACTCAATATAGAATTTTCAGATTTTGAAACATTTTATTATTGTAGTAACGGCTATTGCCATTCCTAGCACAGACCCTGTCAGAAGGTTTAAAAAATTTATGCTTTGGTTCATGCAAGAAAAAAAAACAAGGGGGGGGGAGGAAAAAAAAAACAAAGGTCAAAACTTTTAAAATGTCACTTCTTCTACAGTTTTGCATAGAAAATACATTGAAGCAGTGGGAGGGCTCCTTGCCCATAGAAACAGGCTGTAAGAAAAGAATGTTATCCTGCTGCTGTAGTTTCCACTTTCACTGGCAGCTGCGGGCTGAGCAGAAAAGCACTGTGGGAGCCTATTGTTACCCCAGCTGGGTAATAGTTTTCTTATTTTACAGTCAGCAACCGAGGGGGGTTGGGGTGTCTCAGCAAAGTGCCTGAAAATATAACTCCTGCAAACAGATCACTTTCTCCTTTGCTATGAGAAAGAAGGATCCATAAATCTTTTATTTCATTTGATTCCTCTAGTAAAGTAATTAACTACTTCAAACAAAAGATGGACTTATTTTCCAAACAAATTTACGCTGCATGGAAATGTTGCTCTGAAGGCTGTAAAATCCCAGATCCCTCATGGAGCACTCAATAATACTCATCCCTCTTACTTTGTATGAAATTTGATTGCTGAAGAGCAGATTTTGCAAGAGTAAACCTGTGCAGATGACACCCCAAATTTTTACCAGAACAAGGAAGTGGTGGGGGTGGAGGGTTAACTTTGCAAAGCTGGGGTTTTTTTTCCAGAGAGGGAAAGTGTGAGTACCCTTCAAATGTGACATATGTGATTTCATGCTGTATGGTTATAGTTAGTAAGTTTAACTCTTATGAGATTGTAGGTTTTATTTAGTGCTGGCCTATCCATGCAAAGGCAACTGTCTCAGTCACCACATCAACCTAAGTATAAAGGTGGGAGAACAGTGACAAAACAAGGTAGCTCAGCAGACTTTCCTGATGCCTTTTATTTCCTAATGACTACAATTTGCAAGACCAGCTGCAAAAGGAGATGGATTTTGCCTATGGTGGGAAAGTTGACTGGCTAAATGATTTATCACCTAAACTTCCTGATAGCCTCAGGTCTCACCACAGTCCCCATATAAAGTCCTGCAGAGCACTCCATCAGCAGCATGGATAGACAAAGGACCACCCGGTCAGCCGGACGTGAGCAAAGATGCAGGGCCCAGTTGATGGGCAAGTGACAGCTAAGCAGAGGACTATTTTGATCAGAGGATTTACCAGTTCCTGAGGGTTATTGCTTTTGCAAAGCCTTTGCAGCCCATTGGATAGTAAGGAGGACCTGTTCCAAAATGGTGTGAGACTTGTAGCCATGCTCACTAACTAACATGCTCACTGAGGCAGGCTCATGACAAATCTCTCTCCCTAGAAATGGTACGGGGGATAGACAGGAGGAGTATTTTTCTACCGCCCAACCTAACCTCTACAAAAGGTCTCTTTCTCATGTGGGGCTCATACTAGAGGAATGAGTGAACCATGCCCAGCCTTCTTGCATTGATGTACTTTGCTTTAATCTTGTAGCTCATAGTGGTGGAGAAGCCACAGCATCTCTGGGTTCATGCTGCTGGGCCTTCACTGCTGTTTGTAGTTTGTTAGCAGGATTACATTTTGCTTGCTGTGTTTCCCCACCCTTTCAGACCTCAGGGCAGAGAGAGCTACAGTTTCTCTCCCTTACTTCCCTTATATTGTCTCTCCTCCATCTATGATGCTTAGTCAGATGCTTGCCTGACTGACCTCATTGACTGGGTCCATGGGATGAAATTCAGAGGCATGTGTGATACAGAAAATTGTCTGATGCTCAGATGTTCCTTGTTTGTCTTCATTTCATGCTTCTATAGGGTTAGTGGAGACACTGCTTCCCTCTTCTGTGGAGAAACCTCTTGGGAAGCACATATAGTGAGTGTATAAGAAGCTGGGACAGTCTCAGCTATTTGAATCATGGAAAGATGATGGGAGACTTGATATCCCATCTCCAGGGCTACCTGCAGATGGCCTCTCACTGTCAAGGTCAGAGCTCAAAACCTCAGGAAATCTGTGGCTTTACTAAATTCACACACATACCCTCTGGTACCCCACCACCATGTGGGGGGCAAACCTCTCACTCTCCAAAAGGAGGATCTTATACCAGGCTGTCCTGGCTGTCAGTACTGAAGGTGTGCTCAGCTGTGGATCCCACAGCTGAGGTCTAGGTATAGCCTGTCAGTTGTGGGGGAAGGAAGAGAAGGATGAGGTTTTGAAAGGAAAATAACCCAAACTCCACACACTTTCTGTATTATCCTGGACAAACGCAATAGGAGGGATATTGAAGGAAAAGTGCTTGGCATTTAGACCTATGACAGTAACACTAATAACATGCACTTGTTACATCTGTCAGCATGGTGTCTTAGATCAAGCTGTGGTTTGTACTTACTTTTACAGGCTCTAAATTCAAGACCAGTTATTAAACAAACATGGTTTTAGAAAGGATGAATATTCAGAATAGAGGGGTTGGTACAGAACTGAACAGGCCTTATTGCAGACCTAAGGCATGGACTTTCAAACCCTCACTCTGTATTTCAGGCTGGAGAGATTCTTGTCCTTTTCTCCATAAACTCTTGATTCAGTTCTAAGTCTGCCAGATAAACAACCAGTCTGTGGTATACTATATACAAGAGGAAACCACTTAGGCTTTTAGATCACCCATGTCCTAACTGTGTGAACTACCAGAAGCAGAAGCTTGAGGCAGGTCGATAAGGAGGCCTATGAGCTTTTCTCTCTTTAGAGAGCGGAACAGCTTTCCTACACAAAATCCCTCTCATGTATGTAAGAGGAACTCGTTGTGGGAAGTTCACAACTGAGAGTATCCTCTTGGTAATACGGGGTGAAGTGATGGATCATGCTGTACTGGAAAGAGATTGAGAGCATCTACCCCACGGGAAGTTTGGGAGATCTGGTTTTCTAGCAGCTATTCTAAACTGATCTTTTAAGGTCCAGTTTATGTAATGCTTGCAAATCCTTCCCAGCAGCATTCATTTGACACTCTTCTGAATATCTGAAAATTTGTTGGAAGACTGCAAGCCTGAATTGTGGCTTGACAGTAGTATGTCAGATGAGGACCTTCAGTGCAAATATGCACAATCATTGCAGCAAAACGGTTTGCTACTCTGCTATGGATAATGGATTTTAAGTTAAGCTGGTCGCTTATTTTGTAGAACATTTCCGGCTAGATGAATAAATAGCTGAGAAGCACAGGATTCCTGTATATTATCTATTCACACCAGTGCTTCAGATTCCAGTGCCTCTGTGACTTTTTCATCCGGGGTTGTAAGCAAACTTACTAGTTTCAAAGGCAAAATGATTGTATTTCTTGACTGAACCAAAATTTCCAAGTGAAAGGAATGGGGAAGGACAGACTGAGACAATGAAGTTTCTTGTTTCATCACTTCAGGAAAAGGGTTAAATACATTGTGTAAATACGCACAGGCACATACACAGGTATGCACATGCACAATATTCCATTTATATTATTAATTTAAATTTTATCTCCATAGTTAATTACAACCTTCTGCTCTTTATAGGAAGCAAAGAACTTACTAGAAATGCCACCATCCTGAACACCTGCTCTTACCCTGTGGGTGCATGAACTGGGTGGCAAGCCAGATCAACAGATTCACAATGTGCAGTTGTGCTATTAAGCTCCAGCACAGAGTTTACAGATCCCTTTGCTCTTCCTTCTCTACATGCACAGAAGAAAAGACACAAGACTCCTGCAAGAAGGTGCTTACAGTCCATGGATACGTCTACCTGGACTTCTGCTCTGCTGATGCCACAAGCTGAGCAGAAGTGGCTTCACTGTGGCTAACAAAGCACAAAGATGGAGCTGCAGAGCTCTTCTGAGGTCCTGAATAAGGTACTCCAGGCTTGGCACCATGTCATCTTGGTCATGCCATTTTGGGTCAGGGCATGGAGACAGCCTGCTTGCATTTGACTGCAAAACGCCCTGTGGCTATCCCCTGCATAAACAAAAGCGAAGTTAAGAAACAGATGGCTGAGCTGTCTGCCCAAGGCCACACAGGAAGTCAGCAGGAGAAGCAGGAGTGGAGCAGACATCCCTGTGTCCATCAGCAATGATTCATCTCCTGAATTTACTGCCTGGTAGGGCTTTACTAAGCATAATTATACTTAAAGTCTAGGCAAAACTCCATCTGCTTCCTCCACTGTCACTTCTCTGTGAGCAGCCATTGGGGTTTTGTGGCTGGGAGAACACGGGAAGGTCGTGTAGAGTTTTCTTTGAGTCATTAAAGCTTATGATAAACTGCCAAATACAGAAAATTTCCAGCATCACCCAAAGAAGGGCTAACTCCCACTGAAGGTTTTGGAAATTATTCTCTACTCACATTACATTAATAGCAAGTGGTACTCTCGTGGGGAGTAGGCTTTCTCTTCTCTATCTTCAGCCATCTAGATGACCAGCCTAAGCCATATATCTATACCCCTGCTGTAGGCAATGGAGAGAAACAGGGCCATTTATTTTAGATACCAATCTGAGGATGGAGTGTATCTCCCTACAAGGTGCTCTGGTTATAGAAGCACCTTAGGCAGGTAGTTTAGTCTGGATAGCCAACTTTCAGACAGCTACATCTGATATGAAAAATTAAGCATTGGAAATAACACTACGATTTCAGCAGGGTGAAGTTTTCACTTTTTGATTTTACCTGTTTGCATGACATCATGGTCTTCAGCATACAAATAACTATATAGACTGATGAAAATTTGACTTCTGACTCAAAGAGCTTGTTCATGAATTTTTTGCAGACTTGATCTTTGTGGGATCCCAGCAATTCAAGCGGAATTTGCCATCAGCCATACTTACAAGACATAATTTCTCTGGTTATGTTTTGATTATTTGCCAAGTTATTAATCCTTAAATCTTTGTCTTAACAGTTAGAAGAGTTTAACTAAATTTGGTAAAATCTTCCTTTACCCCATTTTTGCTTTTCAAATTGAGTTATAATATAGCCATGCAAGTAAGTGCTTGCACCCCTTTTAAAAACCTAAGAGACACTGTTGACTTACAGAAGGCTTTTTCAGTTTAATAAAGTTCTCTGCGTGTGCAAGGCAGAAAATTAATTTTAGAAAACAGTAATACCACACCTGAGTTGCACATTGTCTACTGAAGTATATTTTTATTTTGATGACATTTTAAGACTGATAAGATTACACACAGATTCCATGTAAGGTGTTATAATGTACCTACTTTGTATACTAAATCACCCCTTCTTCAGAAGCACTTTTTAACACAGTTTTTGGATACAGTTTGCTGCCATCCTTTGTCCTTTAACTGTAAGCCATTTCCCTTAAATTACAGGAAACTTTGTACAAGCTAACACAAATAAGATGTAGGTCTTCTATTTAAAGTTGGCTCAGAGCTTTATTGTTTTAGTCTTTAGAGAAGAATTTTATATACAACAAGTTTCAGGCATTTTATGCCTTTGGGAGGACTCGATGGACTCAATCTCCCAGCAGAGCATTAGCTCTACTTAGAAATTTTACTGAAAAGACAGCTCTGACATTGAAAGGGCCTCTCAAATAGAATTCACATGTTACTAATGACATGACTTGCTCCTTTTTCCACATTCTTCATGAGCACAACTCATCTTTGAAGTACATCTTCAGAATACATATGTAAAAGAGTTCAGAGAAATTGCTCCCTAGTTGTGTCTATTTTTCTCCACTGTCTACAAAAGGAACCTTGGGTAAAGAGCTGCAGATGTCCAGGTTGGGTCAGATGAATAGGCCACACGCACCAGATAATATGCTCCAAAAATCTTCCAGAAAGCCTGGAAAGACATCAGCCCCTTGAGGAGAAGTTGAATGTGATTTTTGTGTATCACCCCATTATACTGAAGTGCGGCTGTTCAGAAACAGGATTTGATAAAGGCCTGTAAACTGCAGTATTTTCCTCTTTTGTTTTATTTTGTCCTGAATATACCCTTTCTCTTTATTAACCATTCTCATGTCCAAGAGTAAAAGTAGAAATGATCTGCTTTTTCTTAAACTTAAATGGATTTTATCTGCCTTCAGAACTACTTTAAATTTCACATTACTCTTTTCCTCTTTTCTCATATTCTGACTTGGACTTCTTAAAAGCCTCTACTCCCTGATGATCTTATAGGAATGCGTTCATTTTTTTATGGAAGGATCCAAAGCACTATTACAAATGAAAAAGAAACGATAACTATTTTTTTTCTCAAATAGAAACTGATGGAAAAAAATATAAAAGGCATTTAATATTAAAAAAAAATAAATCTCAGGTATCAAAGGCAAAAAAATCAAGATATGGGATTCAGTTGCTTAAATGGAAATGTTTAGAGCTACTTTAGGCACACAGAATATTTCTTTAATTGCTTCCATCTGCGACTACAATGCGATATAGGTATCTCAGAGGCTTTCTAGCATGTCTGCTAACATCTAAAATGGTTGACCAAAGACTAGGGGAAATACCTTGAAGTGACACTGATTGCCTATACTTGGCAACTGAATCTTACCTTTGCTGTTCAGTTTCGTTTGTGGAAATTTGTCATTGTGCCTTTTTTTAACATCCAATTTTATGCTTTCATTATTACTTTTTTTCAGGGAAATTCCGTCTTCAATATATGTACAACATTAGTTGGTTTCAAACATTCATCAGAATTTTGAAAAGATATAGAAATTAGCTTAAATAGACTAGAATAATACTTTTATAAGAAATACGCCTTACCACTGGGGGACTTGAAGACAACAAGACACCTTCACTGCAGTCATCAATAAGATCGTGAAGTTTTCCAGAGGGCTGAGATCCAAGGTATGTTCCACTTTTTAGTGTTTCTCTTGGCTAACTATCAACAGTGTCCTGACCAGCAGGCTGGTTGTGCTTAATGCCCTGGCACTGGATCTTCCTACTTCTATGTAAGGGTTTCATCCCAGTTTCCTCTTAAAAGCCCATATACTCAAAATCATCACACCATCTAACATTTAAGCACTGTTTCTTGTTTCCTTCCATTCCTCCACTGTAAAGGACAAATATACAATGAGCAGGCTGAAATCACCACATTATTTTTGTACAGACGTATAATGACTAACATGCACAGTAGATTTTATAGTCCTAATATTCCTTTGATGACTGCTAACTTGAGCTAGTAATGCCCCTTAAGCAGTTCCAGTTGTCATCAAAGATCAGATGGGATTGTACAAACCAAAGGTGATGAAAGTGTCATACGATTGTTCTCTGTAAAAATTTCCATCTTTCATTCAAGCCATTTCCTGGCAATACCCCTGCGAACAGCAGTGAGAATTTTGTGTGAGCAAGAATTGGTTGAAGACAGCAAGGCTAGATCTACACCCTGGGCATCTCTACTATGCTATTGTAAGAAGCAGCGCTGGGATGGATCACACCCTTCATTCATGACAGCTAGTACATTCAGGCTCTTTTTGGCCTTAGTTTACCTGAAATACTTTTGTTGTTGTCTCTTTTTTGCTGTTGAAGTTTGCTGAAAGGGAGAGTTTTTCCCTTTGTGGAATGGATAGGCTGCTCTGCTAACGGAGTTCTTGTGGGAAGAGGGCCTTGGCTTCACAAGAACAACTGAGGTCTGGTACTACAGTCACTGATGCCATCTGCCTCTTGTGCAATCTCCTCCTGATGGTGCAGCTGCTCTCCCAGATGGTGCAGCTGCTCCTGCTCCTAGAAGCAGCTTTGCCAAGGCTGCTCCTTCAGAGTCACATCCTCTCACACCCCCTTTGGTTTCAACAACTTTGGGATGAGTCAGGGCAGAAGGCACATTTCTGCTGCCTGTGAACTGTCCCAGGGAAGTATGAAGCCAGGGAGTCTTGCCTGGTCTCCTGCTTCCGTCTTCCTTCCAGAAGGGACTCCAGAGTTTTCTGGAGAGGCTGGCAGTGGCAGCGTAGCTGCTGACTGCTCTGAACACCAACATAGATCCCCACAAGAAAGTGACCTCTTGCTTGGCTGCTTCCCTGCCATAGATGAGGCTGGTGCAAGCACTCTCCAAACAGATACTGGAGAGTCTTGCAAACCCTTCCCATCACATAGGCAGGTCAATAAGAGTTTCACAGGCCTTATAATTCTGCATCTGATAAAAGATTGACTGATATGAGTGAGTCATATTTTTGCAGATGTGGTTTTCCATACGTGGAAAAATTCATTAACCTTCATAAAATGTTGTTAAAATAGAATGTAGGATACACACAGCTTTTCCTGTTGTCCTGGGTTCAGCAGTAGCAGTCATTTTTCTCCTTCTTAGTAGCTGGTGCAGTGCTATGTTTTTGACTTTCAGCC
>WYDI02033066.1:0-111614 GCA_009867235.2 Psittacus erithacus
CTCCCCATCCCTCCGGGACTGGGGGGGGTGGGGGGAAGGACAGGTTGTGGGGGGAAAACAAGCAGGCTACATGCTTTATCTAATTTACGACTAAGCTTAAACCACAACAACTTGTGATAGGCTGGACCAAGCAGCCATGCTGCAGGGGCGGTATGCTGCAAGTTGTGATGCATGTACATATCAGGACTTGGTGATTCAACATCGACTCTACTCTTGAAACTACTGAATTTCTCACTTATTAAGGTATTTCAGTGTCTCTTTACTGTTTATAATTTCTTTACATTTAATAAAAAAACAAAGCTAAGGAGCTATCCCACCCATGCAGACAATACAGAGATCTTCTAGAGCTGACTGTACTAATTCCAGAATTGCAAGCTGCACAGACACATCTTTCAGAGCTCAGTTAAATAGGTCATGACATCTTGGCAAACATACTCTCCAGGGACCTCACCTAGTGTAATAATAGATAGTTGTACTGCTCTAGGTAATGTAACAGTTCTTTTGTAGGCAGCTAGACGATCTGCAGCACTTGGTTTAAAGGTGTCCTGAAAAGTACTCAGTTGTCTTCAGCAATGTGCTAAAAGAATGTGCTTGATTCTCCCGGTGGTTTTGGCCCTCATATACTCAATAAAGTCATACCCACAGATCATCTGTGCAAATCCTGAGATTTTGCACGCATGCTCCAGTGAGAATAAAATGTGTTTGAAGCTGGTTTGCACCTCTCTGTCATCTTGAATTAATAACAAAGGTACCAGGGAAAAAGAGGTTATCTTCTAGCAAAATGTATTTTGTCATTACACCCTCAGCCTAGAAACAGGCTGTATCACTATAAAGTTACTGTACCCAGTTGTGGCATGGGAGAAGTTAAAGTTAGGGTTCTGGCAGGTTTTTAAAAGACTTCAAATATAAACAGAATTCCCACAACACAGATTTTGGGAGTGAAATGAGCACAATAGTAATTATCAAAAACCAAAAACAATGAAAGAAATTGGAAGATGGAATTAATTAATACCCATAAAATATCTAGAAATCTCATTTGGATAAGGTTCTGCAACCCTTCCTGCTGGTGACATCGCAGCTGCGTGTGGGATAAACTGCTACACAAATTGAATCCAGGGATTGGGCCCTGGCCTTTTGCTATCTGCATGCACAGGGCCAGGAAGTCTTAGCAGGATTCAGACTGTTCCAGGCATCTGGACACTAAGCAGATTCAAAAACTGCAGTTTCAATATCCTGATAATTAACACATGAAAAAGGTCACATTTAGTCTATTTATAGCAATAATCATCTAAAACTCTCAGGAACAAATTTTGGCTCCCTTCTAGTCAAAAGATTATTACCATTTGTGTTAGTAGATAGGGATTCACACAAGGAACTTGCTTCAACTTAAGAAAATCAGTCACATGGCTTGGCCAGTGTATACTCTTTTTCTTAGTGTTGTTTATGCCAGAATAAGAATCAGAGAGTTAGAAACCAAAACTTCTGCATTTTATTTCTTTCAGCAGCAGAAAACAGATTTCATACTATTCATATTTCCAAACCAAATCCTGAGCAGCCTAAGGATATAAAATCAATGACCCAATATCTATCCTGATGTCATAGCTGTTAGAGGCATGAATTTAGCCAAATAGCTTTTCTCAAGCTGATAAAATAAATGAAATAGCATGTGACATAGTAGAGAACTTTACTGCGTAAGAATTGATCACCTCTTCAAATGCTGGTTGTCAAGAACTCCTACTCACGTCTTACTTTTCCCTTAAAAAAAGAACGCTGCATCATAGATCTCTTCAAACGCACCTCTGCAATTACTGGCAGTGCCTATACTGTATTACAGATAACTGCTTGTGGAGAAGAAAGTCAGAATTAATTTAACCCCCAAAATCATTGCTTTGATGCACTAGCCACTTATGGTTGCAACACACTGGGGTAAACATTGTTTACTTCAGAGACAGGTACACTGGAGGCTGTGTGAAGACTTCACTATAATTGTGAAAATTGGCAGTATGAGTGTGCTCTTTCAATAAGTAAATGTATTTGTCCCAGGAAAAAGAAAGGAAAGGTAAAAAAAAGAGCCCAACCAGCACAAGTGAATGTTTTTAATTCCCATTATAATCGGGCATATTATGGATTTGGTTTCTAATAGAGCAGGCTAAAACCTATATTGAAGCCTTTGTTTTATATTTGCTTTAACATTTTGATCCAACATTAGTTGAGATCACAGCTGAAAATGAAAGTCTTGTTCTACTTCTTGATACCCCAAGAACATCTTCAATTTTTGTACCAAAGACACAACAGAAATATAAACAAAAATAAAAATTTTTAATTTGGGTTTGGTTTGGTTTTGTTTTGTTTTGTTTTATTTTTCAAACAGCAGCAGGAGCAGGGCAGCAGAAGACTGCTGGCTTCTGTGGTAGTTCTAGTTTATTTTGGCTCAGTGTACATGTGGCTAGATCTTGAAATATCTTGATGCGCTTGCAGGGTACTCTCATTTGCTGCATATTCTTGTAATGATCCCTCCTATTTCAGAAGTGGATGCCTGTTTCTTAAAATTGGTATTTTCTGTAGAAAAGGTTCTACTTAGGGTAAAAGGAATATCTCTATAAATTAACAAATTTATTAGTGCCTAAAGGAGTTACTATCTGCAAGGAAAGTGGGAAACTGAGAAATAAAAAGTGATCATTTGGGCTGATATTAGCAACACTGCTGATGGACATGGATGTCAAAGGGAAGTCACTGCATTTCTGTATCCAGTCAGCACCACTGACAGAAAAATAGGAAACAGCAGTGGGAACTGGGTGTACTTAAAACCTTGATCAGTTGAGGGTTTGTTTAGTTTCTGTTTTTCAAAACCATGACCCACACTTGGCTTTGAAATTGCATCTGGATCTCAGTTTTGTGTAATTTCATCACTTCTTAATGGTACCAACCTTGTGTTTTCACAACCTGCATTGTGAAGTTTGGCATTGATATCAAAACCCCAGTCCTAGAAATAGCTTGCAAGAACAGCTTTCAGTAATGTTAACCAAAATGATTCTTACAGTGGCGAAGAGTTGTTTTTAAGCCAAATGTATCTTTGAGGCTCAGAGATTTCAAAGCATATAAGACAATGTCATCTAGTTATCACAGCCAATAACTCTCTACACAATACAAAGTCAAGTAGTTACTAATGATTCCAAGCTGTATTTTCTTCCTAATTTAAAAGTGGAGTAGGAAAATTATTCTTCATTTTGGAGTCTATCCTCTTTTGTCCTATTAATTAGGCATTTTAATGTTTATTTTACAGTTATATATAAACACTACTGCTTTATACTTTTAATGATCTTTGTTCAGTTTCTATATTTTCACGCTTTTTACAATTATAAGCTTTCCTTTCTGGCATTTCCTTCTGCTTCCAGACATAAACTCATATTACCAGTGCTAGTAAATCTTTCTTCTTCCACTGACACCACGGAGAGTTAGTGAATTCCTTTAAGAGGGCCATCCCAAGACCTACTAACCACCTCTGTTCCCTTATTTTAAGGAAGGTTTATTGGTTATATGGTCTCGCATTCTGCCTTGACCCTCTGCCTAACATTTGGATAAACACTTTAAGTGTGCGCAAAAAGGACTGCAGGCTACTTAGCTATGAGAGGTCTCTGGAAGAATAAGTACGCTATGAACTAATCAATGGCAGGGACATGAGGTCAGGGCAGGGCCCTGGTCATCCCTAATTTTTGTTTTAGACTGCTTCAGCAAGCTTCCTCCTGGTCTGTGCCCTGGTGCAGTTGTGTCAGCTCTTCATTCCAGGGATCATGCCTAAATGCTTCAGGATATACCCTGCCTGCCTTCCCCTTCTTGCTCTGGAGCACCAGTTAGGTGGGCATCACAATGCTTTGGACATCTGAAATGAAAAAGCATATACAAAAAGAAATTTGTACTTTTTGGCCATAGGGGACTCACAGGACTGTTATGCTGTCAGTCCGCTCCAGAGCAAGTGAGCCCTAAGTAAGGCAGACACAAGTCTGAATTCCTGACCTTTTTACTTAGCAGTATAGACACAGCCTACAAACTGCACAACTCAGTGCCGAAGCTTGGATTCCTGCAGCATTAAGAGCTAAGATTTTTTTCTGTCTCTTGTGAGAAAACCATTTTTTTCCTTTCACTATTTTTTCCAAATAGAAATGCTCCCTATCTATGTACATGGTACTCTTCTACTCCAAACACTTGATTTCCATTACTTTAATGGATCGTGTTTTTCTCAACTCTTTCCTGAGCTTCTGTCTTATCAGGCTTCAGTGCAGGTTATTAGTCTGTAATGAATTTTATAGGTATTCTGGAGAATGTTTCTAATATGTTGCAAAGATTCCAGGGGTGAACCCACTTCTCAAGATCGTTAGGTTGTTTAATGCCCACATATTTATTTCTTAAAGGTCAATAAAAGCAAGCTGGCTGGCTTGTAAATAAGTTACATAATTGCGCCCATTGTTTAAAACCTGATGCAATAGTGATTGCAGTCAATAGAAAGATGGAATATGATGAAAAAGTTCTTTCAGTGAAGATATTCTAAGAAAAATCGCAAGTGCATTCAGCTGCACATACATAAAATAGTAACTGCTCTTTTTTTCAGAGAGATTTTCACTTCCTTGTGTTACATGCTTGTGTTACATGTGTTACAAAATGGACTGAAGCAGTCAAACAATCCAAATGACAATAGGTGATTTTTCCTATGTATTTTTTTTCAGAACAATCTACACTGAAGTGGAGCAGCACCACTTATTTTTCACCCTATCCAAGAATCTCTGCCTGTGCTCTGCGACCTTTTTGGGTTTTTTTTTTTTATGTTCTGAAACTTGAAGCTTTGAGTTGGGGGATCTTAGTTGGGAAAGGAGAAGTTTTTCAGAGTTTGTTCTAGTGAGACATCTAGCTGCTTTTGTGTGCTAGTATCAGTGTGAAGCAGAAAGAAAATGGTTGCATCCAAAGCTGTCAGTTTCGGATGCAATTAGGAATAATTGTATTTTTATTTATCAGTAAGAGTAAACTGCATGATCACATCCCTGTTGTGGGCACTTTAAGTCTAATACATGCCTAAAGTCAAATGCACAGGTTCCAGCAGAAAGTAATCAGATTATTCTCGTCCTTAAAATTAAGTGCTTTTCTGGAGCAGGATCTGTATAAGAGAAAAAGGGCCAAGTCTACCCAGCTGCAAGCCTAGCGAGCTTACGCCAGGTTTGAATCTGCTCCAGGAAAGATAAATGGCTGCATATCCATAATTTACAGGACTATAAATATGAAGAACGCTGCTGATGTCATACTGGAGTGCGCAGGCCTTCATCAGGTAACATTTCCGCTGGCTATGAGATGAGTGGCTTTTCAAAAAGGGCTACAGGTCTGAGCTGTCATAGCTTATTTTAGAGTTTTCTCCTCAAAACTCCATATGTCCCAGTTATTATCAGTTTTCCTGCTGATGATTTTTAGTTTATCTTAGCAGTGCTGTTTTCTTACATAGTAAGACTGTACCAGCTTTAGAGTTCGAAAGATTGAGTACTGTCTATTGTGTTATCCACAGGAGTCTTTGCACTGGACCCTTTATTGAGATTGCTAAGGGCTAAATTTTTGCCTATTCAGTTGCTGCGCTCACAACAGAAGCATGAACCTGGAAGGAAAGACAGACAGAAGAGTGGCAAAAAGGCATATAAATATTTTGAGCTCATTCATGGTCTGAAGTTACTAAATCTTAATGAGTTAATGACTGTTTTGGTTTCAGTTCTTGGCATGTTCAAACTGTGCTTCTAAAAGAGAATGTAAGAGGTCAGAAACCTAGGCATTACTTCTTCATTATAAGAATGAAGTTTTAAAAAGTCCAGGGCTTTTATTCTGAAATTTATTATGCATTCTTTATTTTGGCAGGTCTGAAATAAACCAGCAAACATACTAATGAAGACAAGAACTGTCCTGAGGAAATACCTCCTATTAGTTAATAAGCAGACACAGTGGCCTGGGTTAGGAAGAAACATGACAACACTGTTGAAAAAGAAGATGTGTATCCTAAGTGAAGCCAATGGGCTCACAGAAGCCAGGGCTGTGTAACCTGCTGCTGCACATCAGGATTCCAGCAGAGGAAATGAACATCACACATGGTGAGAACAATAATACACCAGGGTGAGATAAATTTACTTCTTAACTTCATTTCATCTTAGAAATTTTGAAGTAGTGTTTCTGTACTGAGAGAGACGCCAGAAGATCAGCTGCCCAATGCAATGCTGCCTCCCAAATGGAAAGATGATTGTCAGCTCTCTGGTTCAGTAACTTTTGTCTTTGCTGATAAATGAACGTTAAGTTGTCAGTTGTTGACAAAAGCCCTCTTTTTAATTGGATATGTGAACTGGACCTTACATAACCTGGCAATGTACTATCATCCCTGGACCTTGTCACTTAGATAAAGCCATCTTGGCTTCCTCAGGAATGTGGGTGTTCAGTGTCTACATTTTTGCTGTTTGGAGTGGATGATCACAGGCGTATATGCTCTGATATAAAGAGAGAAAATATTCTAAAATTTTGTTTCAGTAGAAATTTGCCTAAAATAGATTAAAACTTAAACAGGGGAAGTTTAGATTGGATATAAGAAGGAAGTTCTTTACTGTAAGGGTGGTGAGGCACTGGAATGGGTTGAACAAGAAAGTTTTGAATGCTCCATCCCTGGCGGTGTTCAAGGCCAGATTGGACAGGGCCTTGGGTGTCATGGTTTAGTGTGAAGTGTCCTTGCCCGTGGCAAGGGAGTTGGAACTTGATGATCTTAAGGTCCTTTCCAACCCTAAGTATCCTACGACCCTATGATAACTGAGGAATTCATATCTGAACTCAACTAGATAAAGTTGCATATCTCCCATGTTGTCCCATTGGAACTGGTTTGTCCATAGATCTGGAGGAAGATCTGACTAAGCACACTGAGAGGTATTTGCAAGAAAACAAGGAAACACCAAGAAGCCCCTTAGCTGAGGGACACATCTGTTATTCAATCTCGCCATGGGCCTTCTGGGAAAAAGAAGTTCAAGATGTCACTAAAGAAACTGTACCAACAGCTGCCCAATCTTTCTTCACTCATGTAGTAGAAGGAACTTGCCAGCATTGCGTCTTTTTTGAACAGAGCTCCAAGATACATTCTAAGAGAATGTCAGCTGCTATGAAAGCTGGAGTTCATGAACTGCATATTTTTCCTTTCTTTTTGTTTTGTCTTCTGGATTTCTTTTTAGCTGTTGTTTTATCTCTAGCTGGGAAATCTCCCAGTTTTAATAAATACTTAAATTTTTGTTGTGGAATTGCTGCAGGTCTGTATGAGGGTCAGTCAAAGTCCCCATCACAACAGTGTGCAGATACTCCTCTATCAGACTCTGAACAGCTTCAGCTGCTCCCTACAGAGATGACAGCTCCAACCTAGTCCTAATTTCTCGCCATCACTCCACTGCTATCAGTCCTCAGTCCTACACAGAAGGTGGCAGGCTGTCCAGCGAACTCTTCTCATTCAGAACTACTTAGGATGGGCAAAATAAAACCGGTAGTTTCAAGTGTATGTCATTGGTAACTTACTCCATTTCACGGGAAGCACCCACACAACATGGGCCACCAGAAGACCTGAAAGAAGCATACCGTCTAACAGTAGAATAGTAATGAGCAGCTGGGGGACAGCAAGGGCAGATCCCATGTCCTTCAGCACAGCTGGAATTTGCAAGGACCTATGTCCACGACTGAATTGTGCCTGTGTTTTGAAACAATCTTAAGCATTCACTAGAGGAAGGGATAGCTCAGCTCAAAACATGCTGTTACCTTCTCATGCCTCAGAATGAAGCTCTCAGGATCCTTGATCCTCTATCTGTAAGATATACTTCACAAGAAAGACTGAACTAGGACCCAGTTTATGGTTTGTGTTAACAGTCCATGGAGCTCTGAAAACACAGCTTTTGGGAAAGAAAAGATACCCAGTTCTGCTCATCAGGAGTGCTCTCCTGGTGTCTGTTGTGTAATACCACTGCTTGATGCCATTCCAGGAGGCAAAATCATCATAATCAGAACAGAGTTCAAAGAAGGGAGGCTAATAATTGGCCTAGTCTTGATTTGATAGCTACATTGCTTAATTCCTAATTCATTTTGATGTTAGTTTTAATAGCTCAGACTGAGTGATAGTCTGAGGCTTCTTTGCAGGGTGTTGATGGATTTAAGTTGTTGGGGTTTTCTTTTTGTTCTTTTTATCTATTTTGTTATGTTTCAGTTTGTTTAACTAACATAATAAAGTTATTAATAAAGTTAAATAATTTCTGTCATTGAACAAAACAATCCAGAGCCTTTAAAGAACTGAGTAGCTATCATCCAGCCAACTTAAAAGCCTATATTTAAATCTTACTTCGTAAACTCTTTTAAATCACATGTTCTTACATGTTCTGTTGCTTTAAAGTTGTTTCCTTTGAAAGTTTCCTTTTATGCTTTTATGCAGGAAACATGATAAACTTGTTTATTTTATTTGTCAGTTTTGTGTTTCTGAATTTCTTCATCAAATCTGTTATCTTTCTTAAGTATCCAATCCTTGCCCAAGTTATGTGCAGAGAGAGGAATGGTTTTACTGCTGTACTTGCAGTGCTGGAAAGCATGACAAGAAAGGAGCAAGCAGAGGTGCTGGCTTCTGAGAACTACAGGAAAAAGAAGATATTAAATGGGCATTTTATTTTGGAGACAATCCTGCAGGATGAGAAGGCTGAATATTTTTAGGATCATGGGATAATTCAGGTTGGAACAGACTTCCAGAGGTCAAATGGTTCAACTTTTCCTGTCCAGTGATGCATCACAGTCAAATACTTGCTTATCACTTACTTCTTTTCCTGGCCTTTTGTTTTCTTAGTTAACTCTACTCTCTCTCGCTTTTTAACTTGAAGTGGCTTTTGCTAGTCATTATTATTTGCATAACAGGAACACATTTTCTTTATCAGTGAATTGGAAGCAGCTCATTAAAAATAATAAATCTGTAGGCTTGAGATCTGCTGAAATTGAGCAATAAGACTAATTTTTTAAATGTGTTTGTAAAGGGGACCCTAAAATATGTGGAAGCCTCTCCCTGAGCAGTGTGGAGCTTTGCATATTCTTCAGCATTCACGGAGAGGAGGAGGGTGGTAGGACTCTCACAGTAACAAGGCCAGCTGAAGAAGAGCAACAACAGATTTTCACAGCTCCAGTTTGAAGGGAAGGGAAGGCTGGAAATCCCCAGGCTCTCTTCAAGTAGAAAGAGTTAGGTTAAGAAGTAGAAGACAATAACTGGTTGAGAAATATGCAGTTTCCAAATGTTTTTATCATGCCATCATTCCTTAGCAATGAATCTATCCATTTACTGCCCTGAAAAGGGGAGACATTTTGTGCTATGGAAATGCTGGTAGAGTTATTCACAATTTTTGTTCTTTGGAAAAGACAGAAACTGCTATATATAGAACAAACAAAAAATCCAGCCTTATTTGCTAATCCTGGTTTTCACCAAGTATCCATGTCTTTTATTTTCCAAGGTCTGCTTTCCTGCTATCTTTTCTTCTGCTGTACTGCGTCTGCTGAGCTTTCACAGATGAATACAGAGTTGTCTCCATTTTTATGAAATTGGCAGGAAGCAGGTACAAATGTAGTGTAAACGAATTTCCTGAGCTCACTATCGACCAATGCTAGGATGAAATCTCCCAGCAGGTCTGTGCCTGGGCAGTCCACAGGCAGATGAAAGGTACCAGAAGTGTTCAACAACATACGCTGACCCTCAGCTAGCTAGTGAAGCAAGGCTGTCAAGCAAAACTGGGCAAACTGCACTTCTATCATTTTATTTTGTATTGTGCAGGTCAGCCTTGGTGTTTCTGTTTATGTGGCCGCCGGCCAAAAGTGTTTAAAAAGCCTTTTCAGACTGTAGCAAGTTAAAATATTTCCTTCCTTCGCTGAACTTGGGGGTCTAAGCAGACTCACCCTTTCTGTTTAGATGGCAGAAGTTTGGGATTGGGGCTGCCCATTGCCTTAGTGCTTGCACAGTTAATATCATAAACATATATTCATTAATGCCTAGAACTCTAAACACAGAACTGATCCTGAATTTAATAATGATTGCAACAGAATTTTAATTGTCATTAACTATGAGTATTTCTTTCTACCATAAGTTTTCTTTCCCATGCAAAACATACATACATGTGGATGCATTTTTAAGGAGTTAGGAACTATTCAAAACAAAAGTTATTTTGAGGGTTAGGAAATAACTTTCTTGCAGCTGCCAAGTGATTTTGGAATAACTCTTTGCATGATGGAGTAGAGAGAAAAATGGAGATAAAAACATCAATCCTTCAGGTCAAGCAAGCAAGCAAACAAGTTTTTCATCTTCTTATGCTTCTGCGACCAAACCCTTCTTTATTTTCCATTCTGAAGTTGGGCAGAGGAGCTCCAGCCACATTTTCCTGACTGTGCCCCTTGCCAGGCTAGACAAAAAAAGGCAGGCAGACCTTCTGGATTTTCACCTTCTCCACCTTCAGCAGGTTTGAAAGAAAGAAGGAACATCCTCAGTGATGGGCACATGGAAAAGTTGTTAGTCACACTTAGATAAGCTTATAAATCTACAAAGTGGTTATCATGGCCAGACACAGGGTTGAGGTGAAACGTCTGAGCCTCATCCAAAACTAGGGACCTTCAGGTGGCGTAAATCAGACAACATGATGCATCCTGTCTGAGGCCTCAGTGCCAGGATTCATTTCCACAGTCTGTAAAGATCCTGGCTTATATTTAGGATATTATAAAATGTTCATAAATAGCTGAAATGTGTGAGCATTGGTTAACAGTGAAATGTAACTCTCCCTTTGATTTATTTTGTGCTTGCTTTGTATTTTAAAACAAGATAAAGGGATCTTTTTCTTTACCTTCAGCACACTTTGTTCTTTCACCAACAAGATGAGGAGCTATAAAATTTTTCACAGGGGCAACTGAGAGATGGAAATCCTTAGAATGGGCATGGCCATCCATGCTGAATGCCTCCTGTCTCCAGCCTTGCACAGTATGAATGTTGCATAGAGATGCCAAGTTTTTATAAGCCTTGATGCTGTTTTACCTTAATATTTTGGACTAAACTGGGGGGTAAAACAACAACCAAAGCAACCGATCTCTCTTTCTTTACTTTTCTTCTTCCATTGAAAAACAACAGGCATTTCTGAGAGAAGAAAGGATAAAACTTGTTCTTTGCAGTGCTTACCTGAGGCCATGACAGCACACTGGAACTCCCCCAGAATACTGTTTTCATCTTAAAGCACCTGAAATTCTAATAGATTAAAACTATTGATGTCCAATTAATACTATTACAATATAAAATTGTTAAAAGCCAAAGTCATGTCTTCTGTAAGTCTTTTGCTTTCCAGATATTATTATGCAAGCTGAACATAACACACACACCCCACACACCCCCAAATTACAATCTTGCTGACTTTTTGATTTATCTCCCAAAATTACCCTTTTCCCCAAGACATCAGATTATACTTTGTAGAGGTGGATAGGGTGTAATATATTTAGGATGGTTAAGCTGAGCAATCCTGTGGACTGGTTAATTTTGAAATCTGTATTTAGGCAGTCAGAGAAATAGTTTTTGAAAATACTCTCTTTCCCCCTCCCCAGACTTGGCAGGAAAATTAAGCTGTGAGATAAAGTTTATCAGTGTAAAGTTTACAACATTTTTTGAAGGAAAAAGGGAAGAGGAGGAAGAAGAGTATGGGACTGAAAGAAAAACAAGCAACCAACCAAGCCTTTTAAAATTGCTAGAGCATAAGATCAATGGCCACTGGTTCTTGGTCAAACAAACCAGCCTTCTCTACTCCTTGATATCATGGTGAAATTAACTCCTTTGCCATTAATTGGAAACAGCTTACCTGGATGTTGCTGTAAAGCAAAAGATCAGGAAGAAAAGACATTCTGCAAGCATGGAGAAACATTCACATAGGTTTTGTTCA
This sequence comes from Psittacus erithacus, assembly GCA_009867235.2. Taxonomy (NCBI): domain Eukaryota; kingdom Metazoa; phylum Chordata; class Aves; order Psittaciformes; family Psittacidae; genus Psittacus; species Psittacus erithacus. The sequence continues at coordinate 11,970 of WYDI02033066.1, forward strand.
GTAGAGAAATCTCACCAAGTCCCTGACATTGTCAAGCCAGGAGGAAATACTATGCTGTGGGAAGCCTGCTGTGTGGCATTTCATGTTATCAAAATCAGCTCCCACATGTGAAATCTGACCTATGGCAGACAGATCTTTGTCAGAAATTGTAGGGACAGTCAGTGTGGAGTCTCACTCAGGCCCTTTGCGCTACTTACAGTGAAGCACACCTAGCACTAGCAGCTGCAGGCTATTTTCAAAAATATCTGACAAGTTTCTTTCACTCCCTGACAGTTTGAGCTGTACCCGACACTTCTTCTGTCCTTCCCATAGCTCCACAATCCTTTGTAACTCCTGATCAAAAAATAGGCATGTACCAAATGAAGCTCCTTTCCTCCCCTCAATATGCAGGCATCCCACCCTAATTAATTAACCCAACAATGGCTTCATCTCTAAAAAGCTATGACTTCCCACACTTTATCCCCCTTATTCAGCTTAAAGACATCAGCACATTCCTGACCTCATCACTTGTTAACTCCCTTTTGCTAACGGCTACTGCATCCTCTTTCACTGGCCTTCTCTGATTTGATACGACTTGAACACTCAAGCAAAAAGTCTTCAAATCTGTTTATATGCTTGATTGCTACAATGGCATACAAAGATCTCTGAAGCTGTGGTCTAGCCCTGCTTCTGTATCCAGAATCAAGGGCCTTTCAGACCTTCTCTGGCTGTGCTGCCATGCTGCTCATCTTGCAAGCACCTGGTAAGGAGTAGCAAAGCCTGAGTGAGAGCAAGATCTCTGCTGTTTTGTGTTTGATTAGCGAAGGTTAATCCTTTGGCAAAGTGCCAGAGGATTTAATGAAGGTGGCAACAGCATCATTTATGCAGAAACATCAAATGAAAAGTTTTCCTCAGCAGATACTAAAATAAAAAAAGAAAAAATTGCAGTGTAGCAGAATGATTCCACTCCAGACATTTAGCTGCACTACCAAACTCTACAAATTATGATACTTAAAAGAAAAATAAATATGGAACCTACTTAATTCTTTATTTATCTTTTAGAATAATAGAGGAAGTGTTTCAAGAATTGAAGGGCTCTCCAGAGATCTTCTGCAACGCTCCCCTGCCTAAGTACATACTTGGTTCAATCTGCTTCATTCCAGGCACTTGTTCAACAAGGCCTTAAAAATTAGCACTGATGAGAATTGCCCAGTCTTATTTTGACAGAATTCTCTCCTTTTCTTGAAATAGACTGCAAAGTGGCTACCATTGCATTCAGCAGAGAGACTTTAAGCTATTTGCTCCAAGAAGCTAATGTGGAGGTAGGCAGAGAGCAGCAATAGCTGTTCAGAGAAGAAATCTGGAGGACAGGAAGCTAGGAAACTCTAAACCCATCAAACACTGAAAAATCAAGGTAATAGTATTCTACAAAATGTCAGACGTATCTAGCCTGGAAATCCAGAGGAAGCACTCACATGTCTAGCTGTTCATTTGACCTCTTTGATTAAAAGTACTTAGGTGATCAGACAATAACAAGCATTCCCATAAGATTTCTTTTAGCAATTTTCACATTCAATTATAATAAAAAATACTTCACCTGAAGTAACCCAAACTAAATTTCCTGAATTCAGGTACATTTTAAAGTAAAAAATTAATTCTTGGTCATTTTCACACTATGCAAAAATATTCTAATAATTTCTTCAACTGATAGAACTTAACATGTTGTGCTCTGACTTGATATATACATGACATTATTCTAGCTAGTATTTTCATCCATTCCCAGGAAAATCTGAAGTCAGCATTTGTTTCCAAATCAATAACCTTGAGTTAACACAGTTATTCAGCCCCATAATCATTGAAAGCTGTACTTCATTTTCTCTTCTTACAGAACTAATTAAAATCAGTTGAATAGATGACATTTTAAAGCTTTTGCTGGAGCTTATGTTTAATAGATATTTTAGTACATGATCTGCCCCTCTCCAGACCAAATGGTGCACACAGCTCCAGTGCTTTTCATCACTTTCTGTGTCTGAAGGACTTCTCATTTCACACAGCATCAACCACTGTATTTCCCATCTCTCAATATTTATTGCAATTTTGCAGCTATTTATCATATGGATGTCACCAGATTAAGTTGATACTTTATTAGCTTTTCTTTCTGCTGAGAGCTCTCTAGGCTGCTGGAGGTAGGGGAAGGACAGACACACAAACTGACTCTGAATAGGATCACCTCAAGCCATTCCCTTTCTTTCCTTTAAGCCTTAATTTCTGCCTAGGGCTGGATTGGAAGGAGGAAGAAACACATATGGGAAAGCTAGCAGTCCTGCCTGCTGGTTGCTGAGAAGCCTGCAGGCAGCTGTAAATTAGAGCAGCCCCTGTGCTACATTTTACAGCCAATGTTCCTTTGAACAAGTCAAAACCCAAAGATAAGGAGGTGCTGCTCACTTTGGGTTGTGAAGAGAGGGGCATCACACAGCTTTAACCCAAAGACCCAGAGCAATTTTTTTTCTCTCTTCTTTCTAGACAAGAGATTGCCAGGGCAAAACTGTGAGGTCTGAGTGGTCAAAAATTTACATTTTTTAACCTGAAAGTCCCTCCGTTTCTAGCATCTGCTATGACATTTCTCAGAAATTATTGCACTTGTGGTGCCACCAGTTGTGACAGGAACTAGGACTGTGAGAACAGGTCAGCAGCTGCCATGCACTCTAGGGAAAGCTTCCCAAATGGAAAAGCTACGTCCAGACTGAGGTCCATATCTCAGCTCCTAAACACTAGTCAGGTGTTGAACATGGATCAATATTGTTTACACTCCAGGCAGCCAAGGCATTTACGCCTCCAGCCATCTCTCTTTTGAACTGCTGGAACATTCAATTTTGTATGTAGAAAGAGCTGTTGCTAAAACCTTATTTTCATGCGCTGCTGCAGACAGGACCAGTCAGAAAGCTTTTACTGACAGGCATTTCACATCTGTAGAAAGAAAATGGAGCACATGCCCACAAAATGTTTATGACATTCTAGGTAGATTTTACCCTAGGAATAGTCCTTCACATTTGTATTTCCTTCTGCATCCTTTGAAACCAACACTAAAACTTCTAACTAAATTGCATACTGTTTGTAACCTACTGTGTGCTTTCTGTCAGAAACAACTGGGCTCAGCACTAAGAAAAGCTTTCAATGTATCTGTAATTAACACATCTGTTAGGAAGAAAAAGATGAGTTTGACTGCTGATGATCGGTATGTTGCCTCTTCATTGTAAAATGTAACAATAACAATAACCAGTCCTGTTTAAACTCTTGTTTATAAAATTTAAGTAGTATTACATTTTTTTGACTATCTGGCCTAGAATAAGCATTAAAGTAGCTTTCATACAACTCATAATGCCAAAAAATAAATGCAATTCTGCACATTCTTTCCTGAGAGCATCCACAAATGACGTGAAAGGCATACACATTGGCTGGAGGCCATAAGTAAAAGCATTGTGTTAAAACTTCGTATGACATCAAGCCAAAAAACTACTTAGCATTTGTATCAGATCTCAACTGAATTATGAATTATATAACCAAATCAAAACAAAAAGCATAAAGCACACTATATCATACAACTTTGGTTATATACACATGCGTGTAAGTGATGTGGATCTGTGGTGACTGATATAACCTCAGTGTGTGTGTGTGCAGAGAGGAAAATAATACTTGAAGGACTGCATTCAGAATACAGCATGGGCCCTTTGCCAGTAGGTGGATGATATCCCAGATGGGCTCCCTCTGGTGTTGAGAAAGTAATGTATTTCCCCCTTATTTCTTCGCGCCCATCAATAAGAGTGTTAAGAAGTGCCAGAAGTAATCGTGGTGTTATTATGGCAGAATCCCTTATTTCACATAGACCCTTACTGATGGGATAGTATAGCTTTTCTGTTATCTCTCAACCAGTGTTCATGAATACTACATATGGCACATGGATATATACACATGCACTTTATATTTACGCACTTTATTACACTCAGCTTTCCATGCATGCATAGACCACTTCTAACTTTGAGAGACACCAAAAGCCATATTGTGAAATGTATCACTCACAAGTTAGTAACTATTTCACTATTCACAGTTAAAGATGAGAAACTGAATGCCCAGAGAGACAAGCCTCACAATAACCAGGATCTAATTCTCCAGTACATGAAACATTTTTATAATGCCTTTTAAACTCAGATCATGCCAAGACTCTAAGACCCTTGCACTTGTGGAAGTCCAGCCTAAGAACCATGTGTGGCATCCCACAAAATGACAATTTTTTTTGAGGGGGAATACACAATAATCTAGTTAACTGGTAGATTCTTGATTTTTTAAATGTAGGACACAGCATTATTTAGGAGCACTGTGGCACAGGCAGTGGGTGGAATTGTTCTTGCCATGAACATTAAGTAGGCACTTTAACCCCAATATTCCACTTTATTTATTGCCCATTTACCACCTTCTGCTACACCTAAAGCAGTAGTCCTGGAGACTACTTCCTCCTGCACTGCACAACTATCATTCACCGTGAGAGCGCAAGTACAGTCCTTTCCATTATTACCCAGCTGGTAAGTGCTTAACTTTGTCACCTGAATGCCTTTTTGACATAAGCCTGTTTGTTTTTTGATGTAATCCCTTCCTTGGAAAAACATCGCCTCCCTTTTTGTCCTGAGATGCCAGGAGGTGACCCCAGCCTAGCTTGCTGGAACAGCGTGACCTCCTTACAGACACAGCACCCTTCTTCCAGGCTGAAGTTCGCAGCAGAGACAGGAAACTTTTTGCAGAATGAAACGGAAGGAAGAAAGAGACAAGAAGCACACATCTCCAGCAGTTGTTCACAGATGTTTACTGACAGCAGAGGACTAAGGAAACCAGCCTGAGCTCTCAGCTCAAGAGAGAGCATGTCCTTGAGGTCCCAGACCTCTGCTCTCAGCATGCCCACAGTCCCCTCTCCTTCTCCCAGTTCCTGCAAGCCTTCCCTCTTCATTTCATTCCTCTGTTCCAGCCCATGGCTCACTCATTGCCACCCACACCCTGGCTCCTGCCTCCTCCATCCTCACACCCTGCACCGTTATGTGTCAGCAATACAACGCTTGGGCCAGATCCCAGGCCTGGTAAAAGCAGGAGTAAAATTCACAGTCACTCTAGTGGCCTTCCTGGCCCGGTCCTGAATGCACAAAAGCAAAGCTGGTGTTAATTTTCCGTTCCCTCAGACAGTGCTGTTAGAGTTGGCACATTCTTCTTCGACTAGTGAAACAAGAAGCAGGGGGCGGGAGCTGGGGGAGCAGGCAAAGAACAGAAAGCATACGTAAAAGGAGGAATGATTGCACACATGTGCTGTGAATTCATCTGCTCAGATTAAAGTTTTCCTGTGAATTTAATTGGCTGCCTTCTGGTTTCGGCCAGATGACCAGTTACATTTCAGGGCTGCTATAAAGTTGAATGTAAATGAAATATTTGGACAAAGGGAGCCAATGTCTATGAGCTATTCCAGAAAATTATTAAATAAACAAAAAACACTGGAACTTCTAACTTCAGGGCATAGTAACTATTATTGTTCATTCACATGTAGTATTAATTCCTACTGCATGAATATGACTGACAAAAAAACCCAAATCATCCTACTTCATCCAACTTCAAAATGGAAATTGCATTTGCATCCCCATTACATGGGTAGCAACACTTCTCAATGAATGATCTAGAATCATTAGTTAGAATATCTAGAATGTTTCATTGCAAATTAGCTAAACTTAAATTTGTTTGTTATTTAAATGCCCTCCAACCCCAGCAGCAACCTGTTGTCAGGCAGCACTGAAAGTAAAAATCTGTGATAGTGATTACAGTGGTGGGACTTGATCCCCAAAGGTGACAGCAGACTTTTTATTGCTGTTTTCAGTTGGCTGTTCACTTAGTTCTTTTCACTAGCTTGGTGGATTGGCTCCTGTGTAGCCAGTTTACCTTCATGGAAGTGTCAGCATGATCCACCTATGGGCCAGGTTCTCCCCTTCCCACCCCACATCTGGGCTGATCTTGAATAGCTACCGAGAATTCATTATCCACAAAGGAAAACTCCCAGTTGGCATTAACCCAGCACAGCTCCCTCTTAAGCCAGCTACTCTCCTTGCTCTGCGTGGGAGAGCACAGGGTGTTTTCTTATGCCTTGCCAATTCTTCACTGGCTTGTGGCATAAACCACCAGGGAAAACTTTCCTGATCCAACTCACAGTTTGTCCTGGCCTCATGAGCATGTTAAAAACAGGACTAAGCAACACGAGAGCAATGCAGCAAGAATTCAGTTCTATGTTTTTAAGCATCTCTTCCTGCCTGGGGACAACTGTGCTTGAGAGAAAGAGGTCTGAATGCCTACTTCTGCATCTGTTACAAATCCTATCTACCTTGCACACTAGGTCCCCAGAGGTCTAGCAACCAGGGCAAGGCAACTGATCCCTGACAGTTCTTTTGTCCCCACTCTGGCCCTGTCAAGACTGGGGTTTTTATTAGGAAAATAGACCAGGAGAAAAAGTATTGCTATAACAGTCATATAGCTATGTTTCACCATTTAAATACTCTCACTATTGCTTATTACTCAGTCTTTTGAAAACTTGTCTTCAATTTCCAGATCCACCTCTCCCACTGGGAAGCACACCAGTGCTTGTAGCAGAGAACAGTTTAGGGATCAAGCACACACACTTTGTTCTTTCTCCTGGTCTTTGATCTTCAATTCTTTTTTTTCAGATTTGTCAAGATCTTCCCATCCAAAGACTCTTAAAGAATTAAGCCTCAAGAACTACTCAGGAAACTTCTCAATGCCAATTCAGTTTGTTACAAGAATGACACACTGCAGGCTCAAAACCCTTTGGTCTTGCATTCATGTCATCTGAGGACAGAAGGAAAGGAGCCTTCCCACAGGGAAAATTAGCCAGCTCAGTCTTCAGGCAGTGGAGAGCAAGATAAATCTCAGATTTGTCAGATTAGAGGAAAAAAGGGCAGAATATTTGTCAAATATTATCAAATTTGTCAATATTATCAAATTGGATAAGGCTCAGGGGTGAAGTTACTGATGTACAAGATGCTGGCAGTAGCCAAATCCATAGCTGAGGGGCAGAGGCCGGGGAGTATAACAATAACTAGGCAATGAAAATATTATATGTAACCAGAAAATAAAAATATTACATGTAATCAGATCAGAAAGCATCATCTGAAGTAAATGTGCTTCAGTGCCAATGGATGTTCTCCTGCAAAAGAAAAAGTTATATAATAACACCAGAGATAACAATTAATAAAGCAAATTGTGGATACTAGGCTGTTCTTTGTCATGCCAAACTATTTGCCATTTTTTTTTGCTTCTCTGGGTCTAGACAGTGCTTGGCAGAGTATCCTCAAGAAAGTTGCCATCACATCAGAGAAATTATCTTGTAATATCATGTTAACATCTTTCAGAAACAGATCTCAAATCCATTTATCAACTGTAATTCATAAGTTTGTAACACCAGAAAGTATGATAACATGAATTCTCTTTGGCTTCTCATACATACTTATTTCTCTTTGCAAATAAAATATTTTGGTTTAATACAGTTGACAACAATGGCAAATGTGGGTCTTTTGCAGTTCAGGGTATCATGCCATTTCTCATTTAAAAATTTACCCAGTGATCCTTAGAAGCATCCAGTGGGAGTTCTGTTTCCACAGGTACAGGAAAATTATATGCCCATAATTCAAATGGAGCAAACAAAAACACTTGCATTTGGAATTATAAGAAATTATAATCGATTTCTCAGAAAACCTTTATGTAACTCTGTTCAGAACACATTTCTGCTCAGGAGGCAAGCTGACTGAAAATATCTTTAAGTGATATATATGTGCCTAATTACTACCCCTTTCTCTGAGCTGACCCTTGATGAAAATCTAGGGTTACAAAGGCACAGCAAGGACAAGAGTCAGTGGCTGGGAACTGAAGCTCATCAAATCTAAACTGAAGTATGAGGGAAATTTTCTAACAAACAGAAGGGGTAACTGACCATAAGAACAGTTTGTGGAGAGTTGTGATGAATTCTCTCCACCACTCGCAATTCCTAATTCAGGACTGGATGTTTTTCCACTAGATAGACCAAACAAGATTTAAGTCAGAAAAAGCTAATGGCCTGGGTTGTAGAAAAGGTCAGACAAGAGGATACCAAAGGCCTTTCTCTGCCTTATAATCTTTGAGTCTCCTAAATAAAAAGTTCAGGGTTTGCAAATTGCAGCATAAATCCTATTTTATTTCAGGCTGCTTTCAAACTTAGGCAATGAAAGAAGAGGGAAAATAAACAGATGCTGCAAGACAAAATCATCTGAGTGATGAACAGAAAACCCTATCCATGCATCAAGTGTGGCAGAAGATCTTCCCAGGGGTCTATCTTATCAGTGATCTGGTTTACTTTGGCCTATATGTCAGTGGCAGAAAAACAAAATAGCCCAAATCTTGATAATTATATAGGAGTGATTGTATCATGCAGTGATAATGAATTCCAATAGGTCTATTGGAAGGGCAGTATGGCCTGAAATATCCCCTTCTCATGGATGGTGGCTTTTCTGGGTTGTCCCTTATCTAACAAGAGGGTGTTTTTCCAGGGCACAAATTCTTTAAAAGCAGAGAAGTGTTAAGAGGTTCCTTCTTTGCTTGATAGGGTTACCTCCTTTGTCATTCCAATTCAATGGCTGAACTCCAAACCAGACCTAGGCAAGTCTGATTATTTAAAAAAAAAAGCAAGAAAAGAGACGTCTTTCTCTGTTGCTTTGAAAGCAGGCGCTATGACAAATCTGGTTGGGAGCACAGCCACCCAAACAGTTGACTCATCACAGCAGAGCAGAACGTGAACTCCAGCACTGTAGGGTGGAGGATGGGAAGGAGAAGCAAAGGCAAAGAGGGTGGGATGATCTCTTTAAGTGGTTTGGCATGTGAAAGCACCATGTCTAGGATTGCAAGATGTGCTGTGCAATAAGTATTCTCTTAGAGAAGGGCTCATTTTAGATTCTTGTGGAGCTTTAAAAGCTGATGGCTCATGGCCTGTTTCATTTATTGGTGTTTTCTTGTCATAAATTTCCTATCATGCATTTTATGAATGAGAAGGACTTGATCACAAATGTTAAAAAGATCAGGAGAAGACATGGACATTTTACCCAGCTCCCCAACAATCCCAGTTATTCTGCCTCTTCTGTTCCCATCTCCACAACACCAGCACGCACAGTGAGGAACGTGACATTTATGGGGATGTTTGGGAGGGAAATCCTTGGATTTTTCTGAATGCCTCTTAAATACCTGCTAGAAGACCAGAAGGAAGAAGGAAATGGAATTTTACACTACTTGGAACTGCATTTTCAGGATCCTTTTCACTATTTCAACCCAAACATAGTGTGTTCCTTAAGCAATGAAGATATTTAGTAGATTGGTGCCACAAACAGGATGGGCATACCTCTAAAGGTCTGGTAAAGATCAAAATAAAATCAATTTATTACAACAGAGAGTTTTGCATGGGTAAACTCCAAAGAAATTCAGGTTGTATGCTGCGTCTTTCTGTCAGATACTGTATAAAGTTACTATAAGAGTTCTCATCTAGACAAGTTAATATGGAATGGATGGGACAGAAAGACACATGATGAAAAAAACCCTATTCTTACACTCACTTTGAGAGGGTAAACTAATGTGTAATACAAGCTATACATGATTTACTCATGATCATAATGCAAATGTCTGGACATTAGGATGTGAATCTGTATTCCTTTTAATGCCTACATAGTGCCAGAACCACAGCACTAACATTCATCAAACTTTCCAGGAAGGGTAGATTGAGCTTATTACATTTTCAATGCAAAAATGACAAATTACCACCTACTATTGGCACCAAACCTTCAGACATGTCTACATGAAGTTTGAGTTCACATCAAGCACTTGAAATATTGCCATAGTCTCTGGTGGGAGTAAACACAAGCATATAGTTTTGTACGCTGTGTCTAATGGTGCCCTTCTCTTAGGCACCAGAAGAAGGATTAAAATCACCTATCAGACAACTAGTCAATTATTCAGTCTTTCCTGTGTCCCAAAGGGGGTTTCTTCTATGCCGTAAAATATGAGGTTGGATTACCATTATCATGATCTTCGTTTGCATGGTTACAGATGTTGCTGATGGTCATAAAATTATCTATTTCTTCTAAGAGTCCAGCTACAATATATTATCTTGATAACTGCTTATGGCAGAGAACTCCACAGATTAGCTAAATGTTGGGAAAAGTGGGGATTTCTCTTTATAGGGACAAAATTTACTACCTTTTAATTTTATTAGGCAGGGTATACCTCTCACAGTTCAGATTACATGGAAAGGTATGTCTCATTTCTCTGCGGATCAAAAATAGTTTTAGAAACCATAAAGTCAGATCGATACTTATCAGACCAAAAACTGCACTCATTTGCTAAAGCACAAACCAGAATGAAACTTACAACTCCTCACATGCTTGTGGCCTACTGGAATAGGTTTGTGCGTCCGACACCACAGCCCGCCTTCCCACTCCTCCTCACCACCACCCCCCTGCCTCCAACCTTTTGCTTGTCAGCATTAAGCTCTGTCCAATTATTCACCTTTTCAAAAGTGATTTATTTTCAGGATAACCTAATAATGACAAAACCAACACCGTTATGCTCTATCACCCACCAGGATGAGCCAGACAGGGAAGGGGACAACCGTGCTGATTCACTTCTCCTTGCACTTTTTACCTGACAGGCTGATGAATTGTACAACCAACAACTTACGAATCAGTTGGTCAGTTTATCGTAAGCAACTCCCTTCTACTCCTTCACACTTCCTAATAACATTGCTCTACAGCAGCTGCAGCACTGTTCCCTACCTCCTTTTTCAGAGGTAATAATTTTTTTCATGCAGCTCCCTCACTACTTGTAAGGCCTTATACAAGCTGATTAATGGTTTTTGCCACTGAAGAAATTAGGTGGAGTTTGTCAGATTGTTTGTCTTCCAAAGGTTTTGTTAACAAAAATGAAAGCTCTCTTGGCAAATTCTTCTGTCTCATCTTACAAGGGACCGGTTGAGCCTCAACTCTAAGATGTGCAAACTGTGAGTTTTACCTCCCAGAGAGGTGTTTTGGGAAAACCGAGAACTTGCAGAGACATGGTGCTTTCTCTCCTCCTGTTTTCTTCTTTGGAAGGAATACTTTCTGCCACTAGCACAATCTCCATCCATCTCTACCACGTGCGTTACCTGGCTGATGCTGGCAGAACCTAACTCGAGGCTATTTACTACTCTTGTTCAGCCAGCGCCCACCTAGTAGTTGAGGGGTGAGCTGCAGCACAAATAATGCAGCCTGTGCTCCCTCTGCTTATCTCCTAATTCAAACGTGGCACATATAGGAAAACCAGACTCTCTCCCTGCTCATGGCTTTGCTAAAACCAGGCAGGACTCTGCACAGAGATACATATTGTTTAAAAAAAAAAAATGGAACTGCAGCTGAAAGAGGGCTGAGCTGGGATAACTTGTTAATGTTATACTCATTTATAGACATGCAAGCAAAATCTCATGAACTCTTGTTCCGTAACAGTATTAATTCCTTCTCCGGTGCAACACCAATTCACAAAGTGGCAAGAGTGTCCTTAAGGCTGCATGTGGTTTGTGTCCATAAGGGCTTGCAGCTCCTGGAGAACATGGAGATCCCTGCACTCTGTTTTAAGTAGGAGTCAGCAGATGACTTGTGGTAATCTAATTTGTGAAAGGAATATATTTCATTTACATTTTGCTCTCAGAAAAAACAAGAGCACAGTAAACAACATCTTATCTATACTCATATATTCAGCTCAGTTCCATGGAGTTTTGCCATTGACTCAACTGGAACAAGATCAGTCCTTAATCATTACAAAAACACATTTTTACTCTTGTTCTTCTGCACTTTCTGCAATATATTATCTCGGTATGGAAGAGACTTTTTTAAGAAGTGAGCAAGCATTCTGGCATATTCTGCAGGATTTTGGATGACAGATTTCTAGTGCAATAAATTGCCCATTCTATAGCAAAGCTTCACATGCAGCCATTTTGTAAAAATGTATTTTATGGGTTCCTTTTTTAAGTTGTAGACAAAAAAAAATAAATGTTTCCTAATATTCTCAGTATATTATTTTTTATTTAAAAGATTGAAAGGAGGAAAAAGTCACCTATTCTATTTGTTTCCTTCATGAGAAAAAATTTAAAGACAAAGTTTCTTAAACAAAATTCAGTTGCAATCCAGTTATAAGGACCTGAAATGAATCCTTGTTATTTTATCCTTGCACTTAGTTTCATTAAACTTACCTAAAAGGTAGGATTATCTGGTTTAGATAAGTAAATAATCTTTACTGTTTTCTTCAATTATCATCCTGGGGGTATTGCCCATATTATGTGTTGTAAAACTAAATGAGGAAATGAGCATGAAAAATGTAATTAAAAGAGTGCCTATTTTCAGGTCCTTTTTGAAGAGCTCCTTCACATGGATCCTATATGACCATTAACAAAGCTCATTAGCAAGTACATTATATTGCAATATATTAATATAAAACAATAAAAAACAAAAGTAGAAAAGGATAAAATGTCAAACCAGGAAGTTCCTGACTAAATTCCAAGCACTGCTCCACTTCTTATTGCCAACATGATTCCCTAAATAAGTGATGAGGAACCATCACAAATGAAAGGTTTCTGATTTTATATTTGCACATGATACTGAAAACTGCTTTTTAATTAACTGGTTTGCCTAGGACTGGATCCTGATGCACTCACACCCTACTACTGAAAGATGCTTCTTAACTTTATTAGGTCTTTGTATTGAGTACTAGACTATCTGGAAAGACGTCACCAATCTGGCCATCGTGAACACTTTGGTTTGGGTTAAATTACTCTCTTTCTCTTTGCTGAACTGTGAGCATAGGTGTCTGCCCAGCAGCCTGTTAATCTGACATAAATTATCGGACGAGGCTACCACAATGGGATGAGGAGGCTGAGGAAATGTGTGGGTTAGCAATCACCAAGCCTATTAAAGTGCTCTGAAATCCCACCCTTTGGGTTCACAATTTCTCATGTTTTGGCTTGGCCAAGAGGCAGGTTGGTGAAGCAAGAGGATCTGTGGGGGTGCGAAAAGAATGACCCTGGAAACAAAATATTGGTTTTACATCACAGGGTATCTGTTACAGGAGAATTTCCTCTGGCGCCAGCAGGTATTTGAGTAGGCATCTAGATGGATCCCAAAGGGGGGAAGGAAATGGAGATGGAAGTTTTTACAGGGGATCAAGATGTTAAGCCTTATAACTGTTTGAATGACCCACAATGACTAACCTGCAAGGTTTTATCAGTGTGGTGACTTTGGAGGAGTGATGTTAAGGTTGATTTCTTTTTTTTTTTCTTTTTTTTTCCTTTTTGTGTGTTGGTGGGGAGTTCCAGCCAACAACTGCAGAAGTGCATTGGTAAAGGATGCAAAATCTGTCCCCGATCACTGATGTGAAAAATCATCTTATCCATAGCAACTTCCTTTTCTCTGCACTGGACACACTGATCATACAGCTGATCCCGAGAGCTCTTTGCTGCATCTCCAGAGCTTTTTAAAACACTATTAGTGGTATTGGAAACTGAAATCACAAAATATCACAGGCTGGATTGATAGAGTTTTACTCTGGAAACAAATTTTGGCACTTACTTTTTCCCTTCAGGCTTGGGAAAGAAAATCTTCCTTGGGGGTCCGAAGGCCGATTCATTAAATCTGAGCTGTCTGCTGAAGTGCTCAGTAAAAGCGACTCTGATTTATTTGGATTTGTCACTATAAAGGTCTCTGGAGGCAGCTATTTATCCTATGGGATTCTTGACAAATTGGCCAAGTGGTCTGGGCAGTCCAGAGGGAGGATGGTCTTCTCTGACCCCCCATGGCCAAAGAACAGGTAATCACTCCTCTAATCACAAACATGCACAGAAATCACATCATTGCCAAGATTTCTCTACCCACTCAGAAGCTGGTCGTCCGTTCCTTAGACAGGGACTCAAATCTACATTTGATCTCACTGAAAGGCAAGTCTGAGATGAAAGTATTGTCTATAGCTACAGGAATAGACAGGTAATGAAGAGTGGCTCATGGGATTGATTTATAGTGAAGAGTACATCCTGCTGAACTGCAGCCTGGTAAAGGTGCTTTTCCTGCTGCAGTCTGAATTAATACTTGACTGTAATGCTGTAGGATCAATTTGGACCCTAACTTTATCAGCATGTTTTAACTCTCAGCAATGAGCACTAGTCAGGCATCCTTCTAACTGCAAGAGAGAAGAGATTTAGCATGGCAAAAAGAGGAGGAGGTAATCTGCTGCTGTTTTCTTATGATCCCACTTGTGTGACTTTTCCTGTGCTGTAGTGCATAGGGTGGTGTAGTGTCTAGTGTCAGTTCTTTCGTTTAATTATCCGCTAGCCTGGCTGAGAGTTGTATAAACACATTACAGTCACTTGCAAGTAATAGATACTGCAACTGCATCCATCTTTCCCTTTAACTCTTTCTGTCTGTCCTGCCTTTTGTGCTCTTCTGAATTTTACCAAGCAGTTCAATAATGGGCACTTTGGCCCAGTTACTTCAAAGCTGACTTAAGCTACTGATCCATTTATAGCTGTCACAGTGAAATAAGCACCTTCAGGGCATGACTAAGGCCCTTTATGATCTACATTGCCTCTCAGGTGCAGGTGGAATAAATTCAGGGTGCCATGCCCAGAAGTGTTGCTCCAGATGACTGGAATGGAGGTGACAAATAAAATACAACTAAAAAAATGGAACTGCAAGAAAAATCTGGAAGAATGGCAGCCTGCCTTGGAGTTAGCTTGCCATTACTTAGGGATTTTTATCTCTTGGCAAAGAGTTCTCCTCCCCATTCACACCTATGAGGTGATGGAGAGGTTTGGAGATGTCGGTAGAGTAGTGCAGGCCTGAATTTTTCAAACTAGAGGAAAGCAAGTTCTGTGGCAGCTGAAAGAAAGTATTATGGAGGAATGAAGCACAGCATGAGAGGGAATTGTCCAGCAGTGACTGTTGTTTGCAAGGGATGCACATGGATGAACTGTTCTCAGCCTATCAGTGGAGGATTCAGGGCCTGAATGAATCATTCCAGATAGATTGTGTTCAGCATAAAACCAATGTGAAAGTAGCTAATGTTCATATTACAATCTCAGAAAGAAACACCAAAGACTTTGAAAAGGCACTGGGGGTGGGGGTGAGTCCTAGAAAGGTAACAGCAGCGGTCTCTTTACTCTGCTTGGTGGTTGGATGACTTCAACCTGGGGGTTTTGCCTAGCAATCTGTCTTGCTAAAAGTCAGGGTAAGATAAACTGTACTCTGTCTCTGATTTCTGCAAGAAAGAAAACAATTGAACGACTGGTCATTCATCACTGAGCCACCCTGCCCCCTCTCCAACACCTTGTATAGGGTTGTACATCCTGGAGCTGTTTAGCTTTCCTCATTCATTTCTTAAAAATAAAACAAAATGTTCAAGTAGCAAGATATGTATTTTACAACTCTTCTGTAATAAAAATAGTTCAGAATTGGAAGGGACAGATCAATAAAGAAATTACTTGGTTATTGATATAGTTGCTATATCCAACACTTGTATCATCACATACCACTTATGTTAAAGTTTAGTATTAAAGGGCCTCCTTTTTTAGCTCTGCCTCTACAGTTGTGCTCATAAATACATTTACGTATTAATAAAAATTTGCATTCATTTTTGTGTATTGAGGAACTCAAACTCAGCTCAGATGTAGTTTGTGGACTTACAAATGTGTGCTTTTACCATTTAGCTGTGGAAAGCAGATACTATTTGAGGTTTTTAGCAGCTTGAGTTGAATCAGCTATTTAAATTGTCGAGAAACATCCCCAAATGTAACATGCTACAAAAATCATAAATCTGCTGTGAGACAAGCAGACTGAAAGGGGGAAGGGTGCCATACAATGATGGGAAACAAAAGCAGCCAGGGTATATATGGCCACAGGAAAAAGCAGTACCTCAGGGGAGAAGAAACAGCTAATCTTGCTCTGATGAGCCGAGTGTCTTCTCTGCTACCAGGGAAGCAAACAAAGCTGTATTCCTCCTTTAACAAATCCAGCTTCACGCTGCTTGTGGTACAAAGTACACTGCTTCAGGCGCTGAGCCTGCCTGGCTGCTTCCCACAGCTCTAAGAAGAGATGCTTCAGAGCACACTATCCTGCACATGACTACCACAAAGGTAAGTGCCAAGGAAGCCTTAGAAAACAGCAAGGTGGAGCGTGGGAACTCAAAAAAGAGGACACTGAAAGGAGGTGGATCTAAAAGCTAACTACTCTGTAGCCCCATTGCGCCCTGAGAGTCTGCATTAGCTTGTGATTCAAGCAAGTAAGACCCTTCATGGAAGAGACAATCAGTTACAAAAAGGCATAAAGAAGCCTAGTAATGGATTTTAACTCTCCTAAGGGAATCCTGTGTTTTCACTGAGGAAGGATTACAGGAAACCAAAGTAACACTTTATTTTTCTTCACAGAGAGCTTGGGGACTTCAGAGTATTTTAGTCAATAGTGATTTGCTACTTGTGCTATAGTGTTACCAATAGCAGTACTCACGGCTTGTCACTCACCACCAACAGGATCAAAACTCATTGTTTTTCTTTCTATAAAAGCAACTTTTCTATCTTTCAGAATTACTACAAGGTTGAGGGATGAGTGCTTTCATCTAATATCAGTTAGGCAAGTATCCATTTTGTAAGACATGCGAGCATAAAAATGTGCCAACGTAAACATCAGGTATCTGAGTGAAAAATGTTAATTAGCATTTCAAGAAATGGGGAGACATCACAAAGGTATTTTAGGCTTTCAACATATTTGTAGAATTCTAACATCAATCACTTTCTTGCAACTAGCTATCAGGTTATTTATCTTAGCTACCCTTGGTATCCATTACCATAGTGCCTAAGCCCCTCATAATGTTTCTGTAGCGCAGGCAAGAGTTCTTATCCCTTTTTTACCACTGAGAAACTGGAGAAGAAAGGATCCCCCTTTTCTGGCCACCTAAAAAATCAGAGCACATTTTCCATGTGTAGCATAGCCGAAAATTAACTCATATACCCCAGGTATTAAGTTAGCAGCTTAATAAAAAATAAGTCTATTTCTTTTAAATTAGCCTGGTTTGCACTTCATTAATTTGCACCATAAGTTGTAGAAGCAAGGCTGTGTTACACATGTCTCTTGAGCCACTAGCTAAAGGACTAATTCCACTGACACTTAGAAACGCAGAAACAACCCAAAGTTTGCATCTAAAAAGGGCTCTGGCAACACACTGCCAATGACAGGTGAAAGACTACAATGAGCCAGGGACGGGGAGGAGAAAAAGAAAGATGACTCGGTGCCTTGCTATGGGCGCTGCATCAGGTAGCTCCTACAGGCTTTCCCTGGAATTGCTTGTTCTTCAGGACAGAACATGGCTCATCAAAATGAAAATCCTTCAGCTAGCCACAACATTTTTCCTTACTGTTTTAAATCAGGAGGTTCTAGGTAACATATTTCTCTTCACACCATGCTCAGCCATCATCCCATCTAATTTTAAAACATAAGCAGACACATATCTGAGTCCTACACCATTCTTTCTAAGAAACAGGATGCTAGATTGGGTTGATCTCTTGGAACAGAGATCTTACCAACAGCTCTTAAGAGCTTGGCCTTTCTGCTTTGGATGGACTCAGTACAGCTATTAGGAGCTGTTTTCTATTTCCCTTCACTGAACTGCACAAGCATGAAGAATCTGCTAGTCCTGGCTAGCAGAAGTTCTGATGGCTCATCTCTCTGTTTATCTCCTCTAACAAGCTTCCCTTCTGTGTTAGT
Source organism: Psittacus erithacus (assembly GCA_009867235.2). Lineage (NCBI taxonomy): Eukaryota > Metazoa > Chordata > Aves > Psittaciformes > Psittacidae > Psittacus > Psittacus erithacus. The sequence continues at coordinate 29,834 of WYDI02033066.1, forward strand.
CACACCCCCAGTTAAGAAGGAAATACTAGGTAGTCTGGCATCACCCTTGGTCTGTACACACAAAGGAAAAGAGACAATCAGGGAAAAGAAAGAGAGCAAGACAGCCTTCACAGTCTGTGCTTCGGGCTTTTTCTACCCTCTCTTCTGTACATTCAGTTCTTCGGTCCTTTCTCAGTCTCATGGGACTGCACTGCAACTCACATTTATGGTCTTTATATGCTATCCCCTGGTTCACTTTTAAAGCTGTTTATTTCCTCCAAATTACATAAATAGACTTTTATTATGTGCTTTTGCCATACCACTTTCTAAAACAACACCATTTTCTATATGTAGGATGAACTATGATATGCACCATAAAACCAGAGGACTGTACTGTGGCAAAGTGCCATGACCCCACTTTGGGGATGTTCCAGAAGCTCTGAGAGTCACAGTTTGGGAGGCACATATAAGGCCTGTCAGAGTCAAAAGAAATGCACAATGGCTGTGGTCTTTCTATGTCACTTGAGTAGGATGTGTAATTGGCCTTCTCTGTTGACTTGCCAGCTAAAGTTTCCATTTAAGACTCATCCACAACATATACTGTCTTCAGCCAACTACCATGTTAGGTGAATCCCTATGTACAATTGCACACACGTATAGATGAATATTACCAGTTTGCTGTTTTATTTTACCAGTTTTTATTTTACCAGTATGTTACTAGTATTTTCAGACCAAATATTATCTCCTTTTGATGTCATTGCAGCTAGGTATGTGTATTTAAAGATTTAATGGGGCCACCTATCAGAGCAGGTAAAATGCAAAACCCCCATGACAAATGGCAGTGCAGAGAGTGCAATGGCACAAACTGAGGCCAACTCAATCTGTAACAGCATAAAGCAGTCCACAAAGAGACTAGGTCCCAGCACATGACGTTTCATTTGGATTGGAACAGAGAACATAGGCCAACCTACTGCATTTAGTGATGGGTGCTGTGGGAACCTGACTTTCAGGAGCTGTAAGCACTTCAAGTGAATAGGAACCTCAGAAAATCTGTGTCTACATGCATGCATATCATGCCATAAGCCACAGAAGTAATTAAAGCTCACCAGAATAGTTGACATTCTTCCTGCTACTCCCCTACAAAGTGGTGTTCTTTTCCAAATTTCCCTCTGAAGCAAAAATCTTTTCTTTTCCAAAACTTAATTCAGAGTGCTAATTATTGGAAGGCAAAAGAGAACTTATTTCTTATCAACAAATTTCATCATGTCTTAAAGCCACAAAAATGCAAAGGATTAGCCAACAAAGGAACAGCACAGAAAGATACACAAAATAAAACAGTTATGTCTGCACTTGAATCCTTCAGTGATAATTTTGCATAAGATATATTAGCTTTTTGCATATTTCTCTTTTGACCACTTCATAAAAGAGTCTGCAGTTTACAGTGTCAACTATTCAGCAATATTTCAGAGGTGCATCCTGGAAGCAGTGCATAGCAATAGTGCCTGCACGATAGAGGAGGAGGGTATCTCTCCTCACTGTCTGTGAGCCTCCTTTTGTATAGGAATAAATGTTCATTACAAAACAAACATGACTCAGCCACTTAGGTTTGCTTCCTACAAGCATCCAGCAAAAGAAGATCCCCTTACTTTGAAAAGTTAACTGAAAGCTTGGGCTCAGTGCTCATGTCGAGGATTAGCTCTCTTGTTTCTGCTTTGATAACTTCTACAGCTTACGTGCTTCTTGTTGCTGGTGTACTCAGCTTGCAGCTGATATATCCTTCGCAAGACATTGCTTAACACAGCAGCAGTACCAGAAACCCTCATCTGAGATCTGGTATAGAAGGGAGAAGTGAGTCACACTAGGATTTGATGCATCCTTCATGATTAGGACACTGACCTTGTTGTAACTCTTTTGGGTGTAAGGATACTTAATAATGTTTTCATCTCTACAGAGGCAGCTTTTGCCATTCTTACTCACACAGTCTGGTTTACTCTGTGAACAGCCCTGCTGATTTTTGTGAAGCTATGCAAAGGAAAAGGTACCAGAGGGCATAACTCAGAGTGGTGGAAGACATCTAGTTATTATACTTACAGGTACTACCTGCAGTAGATAAGAGCACTACTTACATGTGTCACAGATTTTGTCATCAATATGACAAAAAGGGTTAAAACATAAAATCTGGAATTAAATAGTTTACTTTCATAAAATATTTTTTCAAAGAATTTTTTTTGGAACTCCATTTCCCAGAGTTTCTATGGTTTGGGGTTTGTGATATTTCAGGGTTTAAAAAGTCACATTAAATGGAACTGTGGCTGCAGTATAACTTTATACACGAATTTCTTGAAACTGCAGTTTATTTCCTGTTAAATTTTCAAAACTGTAATCAGTAAGACTGAATATTTTCCATTCTAGGTATCAGCAAAACCTTCGTATATTTCTAAATGAGAACAGAAGTAAATATTGCTGGGGGTTTTTGCCACAATGAACTATTCTAGAGAACAGATTATGAAAAACCTCTGATTTCTCAGGGCATTGAAGCAAGACATTGGGATTTCTTGGGGAAGGGTAATAACACTGGTATCACATACCCGTTCTGGAGAACATAGGCCTTTCGGGCCAGTTCTTCAGAACAGCCTTTTTACTGTCTTGGCAAATTATTTTTTCTCTTTGTGCTTTCTGTTATTTATCACAATGTCTTTTACTTTTCAAACCATAAGTGTGACCAGAAACAGATACACAGCAATGGAAATGAACCGTGGGAGGGTTTCAGTGCCCTGGCCCTTCCAAAAAGCTATCCCACTCTTACAAACTTTGATCTATTTTCCCAGCACTGTTCATCCTCTAGAATATACAAGACAGAATCCTATCATAAAAATATCACAGGATTATTATCCTATTAGTTGTTATGTTATGTTATGTTGGTTATGTTATGTTATGTTAATGTTATGTTATGTTATATTAGTATTACTTGTATATAGTAGTATATTACTAGTATTATTTCTTTTCAGGTTTGTAAAATATGCTTCTGAAGTCCCTCCACCATTTTACTTAGTTTCCAGGTGATACCAAGAGTGAAGAGGAGACATCTCAGCACAACCAGATTTATTTTTTTTTAATTGCAGTTTGAAAACACTAATCTGGCTGTGCATTTATTTCTGATTATTCTCGAACCTGACAGAACATGACTCATGATCAGCTGTCGGGCTGTGGATGACTTCTTTGGTTTCTCTCCAAATACGGGAAAACACCTGTATTATACTTGGGTGAAGAGTTTTAAAATCAGTTACTAATTGTGTTTTCCTCAGCTATGGGTGATCTGAAGTTTTTCTTAGGTGATGACTGTTGTCATGAAAGTGGTGCCTTGATAAGTGACACAGATCATTAAAAACAAAACAAAAGCAATCCATGCCATGCATGAGGCGTCATGAGACACTTGCAGAAATCTTGGCCTGAAGTTCCAAAGCTTTTCTCAAACTACTGTGTTATTCTAGCCCAGGGGAGAGAAGGCCGGAGACATAAAAAGTTGGGCTTTTTTTTCCAGGGGAAAAACTGTAGCCTGCCACAGACCAGCATAAGCCTATGCATGACATGTCCCCCATCTGACACCCTTCAGACCAGGCATCCTGAATCTCTGACCCCAGCAAGCCTGGGGTGTCCTAAACAACCTTATGGCTTAGTGGGTCTCAGAAGTAAAAGCAAGATGCACTTTCCTGTGTAGCCAGACCCATGCAGAGGAGTAAGTCAACCACAGGGAAATCCACAGATTTGTACTGACGTTCCCCATGCCAGTATTTCAACTTCCTCTTTAAAACATGAATGAAGAAGTGAATGTATTGGAAAGACCAAAAGGACTTTAGCTCCATCTGTCTTTCCCAGCCGGTTATTGACCCCGTGTCTGATCTGTGGTCCCAGTCATTTAATTGGAGAAGTAACTGGCCATCACCATGGTGCCTGCAGTCATCCTAGCTTTGCCCTTCCTACAGCACTGGGCTGGTCTCCACCTCGTTGGTCTCTACCCCAAACCAGGGTTACAATTCAGAATGAGAGTCAGAAGGACTAGATAAGGCAGCGGAGGTGAGGGGAGAAGGACTGAAACCCGGAGCCAGATTAGGAGTATAGGCCCTGGGCTTGCCACCAGCAACAGGAGCAGGAAGGTTAGAAAAGGAGAGGTTCAACTTGTGTAACAAACAGATAAGGAGCCAAGAGTTACTTGAAGATGAAAGGGTGCATTCTTTTTAGGTCTGCCCATGCTGGCCCCTTTGGAAAGGGGAAAAGGGATGACTATGTTGTTAAAAGAGTGTCTAGTAGTCTGTATGCATAAAGGACTCAAAGTACATTATGCTACATGTATGTGTATACAGTGTATACACTGTACACACAAAATTATCTCCACAAAACGAATACAAATCTCCACCAAATCGTGTAGTCTGTACTAGATCAATTTTACTGTCTCTGAGGGCTCAAAATATATGTAAGTGAGCAAATGCTACAAATGTGTGGCAATAGCAAAGGCTCATAACACACATGTATGCATTCCTTGGTTTCCAGAATGCACATGTAGCAGCATACTAAGGACATTTTCATTCCTTCTGCTTTTTACCCTAAATTTAGAAATTACTGAAGTGAAGTAAAAATGAGAAATAGAAAGGATGTGAGTATATACCTATTTTGTTGTTTTGCTCTTCTGTGAGCTTCTGATGCTGAAATTTTGATGGGATTTTGTGCTCTCTGGTCATTCATGCCTAGAGACACGAGCAACTTCAACTTGGTTTTCTGTCATCCTTCCTCAAGTAAGAGTCCTGTAGCTCATTTCTAACATCAGTCACTTGGACTATAAATCTCTGCAATGGATATGGCTATTTAAATCTCCACCTGCACAAACAGCAATTAGGCCTAGAAAACAAGGAGGCTCATAAATCTCCATGCTGGTAATTAGTAATATTTTGGATCTGCAACAAGGATGTTATAAAGACAAAAAGAAAAACCAAAAACCAAAAACCAAACCAAAACTAAACTAAACAAAACAACAACAACAAAAAAACAACAAAAAAAGAAAAGCTAACCCATTCATTGGGACTGATATGCTGACAATCTGTTTGCTTTCTGCACAGAAAAAACACAAACAGGGCACATTAAACATAACATGATGTTAGAAGTTAGTGAATTCCCAAGAGTCCAGGCTTAGAGATACGATATCTTAACGTATTTATCCTATTGTGAGTAGGAAGGTGTTATCCTCCAGCCAAATGGTAAATAGGTGGTTTAAAGTTTAGATCTGCCCTTTTTCTTCTGGCTTACATGAGCCAAGGAACCAAGATGGATCGAGAGATAGCTTCCTTGATAGCTATCAAAAATGACACTCTGCCTTCTACTGAAACTTTACTCTGCAGACAGCTCACAGCGCTTGGTAGACACACCAGCTCGGCCCTCCATGATTTTTGTTTAGTTGATTGGGTTTTGTTTAGTGCATGCAGAAAACCTGATGTGATACTTACACAGATCGGTAAGAGACTGCCCTGTGGCACCTGTGACCTTGGATTAATTCCAAAGGCACTGTATGCCATGGACGAAAAGGTACACCCTAGCAGCACATTTTTGTTCAGAGCTATGTGAATTCTCAGGTAAGCAGCTGAATTAGTGGAGTCAATCCTGCAATCAGATCAGTCACTGTGTCCAGAAAGGCCCCATGTGCAAATCATGCTCAGTTCTTTAGTCCCCTGTGTTCAAAACCCAGGCTGCTTGGGGATCTGTGGGGTTTCAGGAAATGTGAGGAGGGAAGGAGCTACAGGAGCAAAGTCGTGCTTTACCGGCCTCTTCAGGCTCCACATGAGGATTTAGGAGAAGATTTTGCTCAGAGAAGAAGAGCTAGGCCAAGGTCAACTGCTTTTAAAAGCCTGCCCTGCAGAGACTGAATACACATCTGCATAAAGATCGTAAATGCAGCATCCATCTACTCATTCAGACTATACAGCAACCCACTTCTTGGCAATAGTGGTAAAATGATTGGGAATGTTTGGCTCCAGTAGTTGCACAGTATGGCCTAACACCCGCATTCCCACCGCTCCCACAGAAAGGGCCTTATCTTGCCTCTTGATTCAGCCCAAACTCCCTGACTTGGGGTCGAGAAGCATGCACGAATCAGCAGGCAAAACACTCCACAGGTACAGCAGAATGAGCCACTGACATCTGCTCTGCAACACCACACTGAGAAAGGGGGATTTTTCTGCACAATCTCTGATATCCAATAAACCCCCCCTTTTCCTTCATTTCAGCATAATCTCTTGCTGTCCCACTCGCTCCCACACAGACTCTCTCCAGCCACACAGCGTTCTCTCTTGTCTCGGTGGGGCTCCACAGACTGCAGGGATCTCAGCCACCTGGCACACCTGCGGAATGGGCAGCATCCAGAATGCTTACAGCTGTGAGAACTCAAAGAGTGAGAGGGGTCCGGAACTTGTCGAACATCACCCAGGAAGGCTGGAAGAAGCCAGATCCTCCTGCCTCCAGGCTGTGATGCTGAGGTCCATGCTGTTGGACAGACGGTGAAGCGCTCCCTTCCTGGAACACACTAGTAGCTGGACAGGATGCATTTGCAAATATAATCATCCACAAATCTCCCCAAGATTAGGTTACAGGACAGCGTTTTGATGGCATGCATTACAAAGCTCCCTGGAAGGCTTGGCTGGTGGATCTGCTGCTCTCTCTGCTCATGACCCATTTTGGCTTTCATCAAGAATCATGACACCAGCTGCCTGGGTCATCTAGGAGGCAGGGAGGGGGAGAGCAACCCTGGGCTGGAAAGGGAAGTGGGGAAGGAGAAGAGGAGGAGGAGAAGGAGGAGGAGGAAAGTGGAGGATAGAAAAAGCGGGGGAAGAAAGTGAGTTACTTTGCTCTAGTTGTGAAGATTTGAATCCTACTTCTGAGCTCTCGGCAACGGCTTGCCAGGATACCTCATCCCCTGTCCTGTGCAAAGGTCTGTGATTGGGGACGTGGTGTGCTCGGCGGGCAGGGCCCCTCCCCTGGACTGGATCCGCCTCTCATCCCCTAGATAAATTACTAGTGTCCTCACTAAATTCCTCGGCTTTCTCTCTCTCCCTCTCCCCCTCTCTCATACGCTCACTCCCTCCGTCAAACACGGGCAAAGCGGGGCTGGGGGGCGGTATCGTGCCTTAGTGCCGGGGGGGCGGGAAGAGGAGGAAAATACTGGCGCCCCTTTTCTCCTCCACCGCCTTGAAGTAGATTTGAGGAGCTGCTCTTCCTCCCCCCGCCCCCTTCCCCCATCCCGCTGGTCCTTTGGCATCTTCCAGACCATGTCCACTGGGTCCCTCAGTGATGTGGAAGATCTGCAGGAGGTGGAGATGCTGGAGTGCAATGGCCTGAAAATGGATACTAACAAAGAGTTTGGGGCGTCCACCGAGAGCAACGAGGAGGGATCCAATGGCGAGAATGGCTCCCCTCAGAAAGGGAGAGGGGCCTCGGGCAAGAGGAAGAAAGCTCCCCCCAAGAAGAGCCCTTTAAATGGAGTGAGCCAGGAGGGAAAGCAGGTCCAGAGAAATGCTGCCAATGCCAGAGAGAGGGCAAGGATGAGGGTCCTTAGCAAAGCCTTCTCCAGGCTTAAGACCACCCTGCCCTGGGTGCCCCCAGACACCAAGCTTTCCAAACTGGACACCTTGAGGTTGGCCTCCAGCTACATTGCTCACCTGAGGCAGATCCTGGCCAATGACAAGTACGAAAACGGCTACATTCACCCAGTTAACCTGGTAAGTCACAGCCCACTGGGAACAGGCACTCTATGCATGTGTGTGCCTGGGGAGAGGGATGGGGCATGTGTGGGAAGAAACCTTCCCTGGCCTTCTCACAGAAAGTCTGGTGCCAGTGGGGCGGCAAGGGGTACTGTGCAAGGGGACAGGCTTCCAGCTGCCCTCACACCCTGTGCCCTGAGAGCTGAACCGCTCGGGCCCCATCAGCTGCTCCTAGCAATCCCCTCCAGAGGCAGGCAGGGGCCACGCTTGCCGCAGCTAAGGCAGGGACAGGCTTTATTACTCCAGAAATGGCCGAAAAACCTCAGCAGGTTGATGGCAGCTTTCTACCTGCAAATGGACTGGTGTAGGAATTTGGCTAGAGAAAGGCGTGTTTTAGGAAAGACCCAAGCCAAGGACCTACATTTATTCTTATCCCTTCTCTCTACCCTAGCATTTCCTCCCGTAACAGTTCTCCTAAGCCCTAGCTTTTTAAAGACTCAGTTTCTGGGGCTCTGCACTCAACCGCTCAGATTTGCTGGGTCCAGGATGCTTCTCCTATTCATGTAAACTGGCAAAGGAGAAATCAAGACCAAGGAAGGGTGTCTGCCCCAGAATCTGCAAAATCTCCCTGGGTTATGCAGTGTCCCTCCTGCTGCTCCCACCACCCACAGAGAGTTTTCCCAAACAGCCCAGGGTCTCCCCACCATACCCAGCCACCAGAAACATCCAGTTTCCAGCTCTAAAAATACATGCAAATGATGCAAACCGGGAGTGGGAAAGATCTGCCTGGGCTCTTTTTAGACATGAAGCCTTTACATTGCCCGCACATGTGGACCCCGCCAGATAAAGAGATCACAGAGGGAGCCTGGGGATGTTTCACTGAGGTCCGGCTCTGCCTTTTGAGCTCTGGACTCTAGGAGAAAGTACATTACCCGCCGTGTCATCTGATAAGGGCCTGGAAGCTATTTTTTTTGCTAAAAACAAAATCCTCAGCCCAACACCACCGGGAAAAGACAAAGTAAAACAAAAACAACACCCAGTTCAGATATAACACACATGCATACACCCCTGCACAGAGGCACACCAAAGCAAGCCCCCCGAGGGGCGGGAGGCCAGGGAGGTCTGCCAGGGGATGCATGGCGGCTCCCGCGAGGTAGAGCCCCCACACCGGTCACCGCCAAGCGCCCGGGACGGCGCGGCAGCCCAGGGGACGCGGACCTGCCTGACGCAGCCGGCGCGGCTCCTTCCGCCCTCCGGCCGCGGATCAGACGGGCTCCGCCGCCCCGAGGATGCCCGGCCGGGCAGCAGCCGCCGGCGAAAGGTGAAAGGGTTCTCGCCAAAGCCGGCGGCGAGTGCCTCGGCCCTGGCCCCGCGGAGCGCTGTCAGATGCGGGCTCTGGCGGTGGATGGTGGGCTCAGTTCCCCGGGGCGCTCCAGGTCTGGACACAGGCGTTGCAATGTGTATTTTTCCGCGTGTAACCCCCTTCCCACCCATATCTTTTCCTGGCTACAGACTTGGCCTTTTATGGTAGCCGGCAAACCCGACAGTGACCTGAAAGAAGTGGTGAACACAAACCGCTTGTGCGGCCCGACGGCAACCTGAGGCCCGGCGGCCGGGCCAGATGCGACCCGGCGCGGCCGCGGTACGGGCGGCGGGGCGGGCGGGAACAGGCCGTGGCCCCGCCGCTGCCCCGGATCCCGCTCAGGACGACGGGGAGCGCCGCTCTCCGGCGCAGAGGAGACCGAATGTGCAAAGACTCCAACCCGAGATATGCCGACTCTATTTAACTTTATTAAATGCGTGTACAGTCGAGTGTCCTGCACCAACAGCCTTGCTGGTTCAAGCGCTACTAAAGACATAGATCAAACAAAACCTACCATGCGTGTATCTTTAGTCTGAGACCTGTGAGATACGTGGATGCCTAGAAAAACTGACTTTGACAGTCATCTCTATGGAGTAATTCACCCTAAAGATATATAGATATATTTTCTTCAAGCAGGTTCTGCTCTATTTCTGTGAATAAACCTTCCTTTCCACTGAACACAGAGCGGTGTAATGTTCGTTTCTGACTCTCGTTCTCGGCGGGGAAGAACCGCGCTGCAGGGAGCCCGCCTCTCCGCACCGGGACCCGGCCGGGCTGCTACCCTGGGGCTAAAGATTTGGAGCAAATCCTTGGGGGGAACATGGGGGAGATGGGCCCGCAGCCCGTCCTCGCCGCGGGAGCCTGGCCGAGCCCCGGAGCCAGACAGCCCCCCCGCCACGGCGCGCCGCTCCGCGGGAACGGGCGCAGCTATCTATGGATGAAGTACAGTCTGTCCTGGGTGCTGGGAAGTCAAAACTTAAGCATCTCCCCGCTATCGATCAGCGCGCCCGTGGGAGATGTGGCCGAGATAAACAAGAGAGCGGGGCGCTCCCCCTGCACCGGCAGCGGCCACCGGCAGCTGATGCGCCAGATCCCACCGAGCTGTTTAATGTTTCAGGGTTATGACCGCACTGTTTACAAGACGTCTTCGGTTATTTATACTGTTATTATTAGCAGAGGGGCTTTAAATTTCCGCTTCACTTGCTCTCTCAATACCGTCTCTCGGTTCCGTTTGATACCTGGGTCCCTTTTGGCGGAAAGCGGGAAAGGGGCAGTGCACTGCCAGGGGCCGGCGGGGGTTGCACGGGGCTCGGACCCTCCCGGGAGCTGCCGCCCCCCGCGACCCCGCCGGCGGGCGAGGGATGGGTTATGTTTATTCTCCCATCCGCTTTACCCCCTGAGACAACCGGTGAGGCAGAGCGTCCTTCAGGCGACCCGAATTCACCGGCCGGGTTCACGCGTGGGCTAGGCTTAATTAAAGCAGCTCGCCGTGAGGAGAGGGACTTCGGCCTTCTTTACAGAAAGGGCCAGGGCCTGCTGTATCGTCCTAATGGTTTTGAGGGGGAGAGACGTTTAATTTCACTGTTTTGCAGCCTTATCTCACCCCGCATAACTAAAAGCTGACCTCCTCGCCTGGGCGGGCCATGGGCACCTCCACTGCCGTGAGCGCGGTGTGCCAGCTGAGACATGCAGTTTGACTGACTTTACTGCCAAAAACATCACTTGGAACAGCCACGGCTCTGGCTGAAGAGATGAGCAGCTCCGGTAGGCACAGCTGAAAGGGCTGATCTCTTTGCCACAGGCATTGGGAAATTCAGTGGGAATCGCTGTTCTCTTACAATAAAGCCCTCCGACCTCAAGCTAAGTGCAAATGAAAGATTCATCACATGCACAAATACCATTTTAACCACTGATCTGAAATTAACTGTTGGATTTAACCACTAAAAATCTCGACTTAAATCCGTACTAACTAACCCCTGCTTGAGACTCACAGCAAGGTGCTGTTTCTTTTCTAGAAGCTGACAGGAATCTGAGATACACATAAAATTCAGAGTTAAACTCTTAATATTCTCACAGGTGATTCTTTTGCCACCCTGCTTTGCAATGCTTACTAGCTGCACTCAGCATCCTTCTCATCCTTTTGAGTTAGCCACAGTCAATGTTCATTTGCCACCTGAAACCCAGCACGGAGAAAGAGAAGGAAGAAATGCAATAGTCCTGCATGAAATGTGAGGAACACAGCTGCAACCACGTGCCAAAAGCTGCCATGTAAGCAAAACCGTAAGAGGAGGCTGTAGACATCGTTATTCCTTGTGCCGCTCTTCACTTTATCTAGCAGTCTAGCTTGCAAGCTTCTTGGGGACTAAACTATTCCTCAAGCATCCTCCACTTTCATCAGTCCTTGCTTCTGAGCAATGGTTCAGCAATAAATAAAAAGGCAAACAGCAACAAGCAATAAACAAAAGCAACCAGCAGTACACAGGTAAATATAATGGCTTTAATCTGATGACAAAATGATCAGTGGCTTTATCTCCATTTTGAAAACAACCACTGTATTTTCCGGAGGTGTTTGTGTGGCTGGGAACCCTTGGTCCACTGACTTCTTGTGTACGGGCGCAGCACTCATGGTATCGGCAGTTGGCTTCAATGGCCAAGTTTCTTAGATGAATCAAGAGCCCTGCAACGTATCTCAGGAGAACAATGAGTGAAATCATTTGTTCCTGCTGCTAAGTGCAATTTTAGAGAGAAATATTTGCAAACAGAAAATGTGTGTTTAGTCTGCCTGAAGCAAATGATGATTTTGAAAGGAAATGTGCTAAGGGAAAACAGTTTAAATATCAATGATTTTAAAGCAAATATGTTGTTTGTTTTCTTGCTTTTCTGTACAAAGTCATGCATTTCAGAATTTACCAAAATATACCTCTATCCCTTCTTCATGTGGAAACAAAACTAACTTATCTTTCTGTATCTACATGGATGTAGATGCAGCTGCATGAGTGTCTGTATACATTCCCTCCTAATAATGTTTGAACTCATTGCCTGAGTTCAACTGAATTTGACAGAGGTCTCAAAGATAACTAAATCGACCCTTTTTTTTTTTGGTGAGCTGACTAGAGAAAATAAAAAACAAAATCTTTAAATTCTGCAACTAAAGGGAAGGTTTCAACATGAACTCAGCCTTTATCAGACACCAGAGCATACAGAGCAGGGTGCCAGCTGTAGATGAAGCTTCAAACACGCTGCTTCAGTGCCAGTTCACAAGTTCATAGAAAACCTGCTTATGGACCTGTGTTTTTAAGATAAGAACTCTGTAAAAATAGTTCAGTCACGTCTGATTTTAATACTTTTTTTTCCTGTTTTTGGAAAGAAACCCAATTCCACCCAGCTACTTCGCAACCATTTTTCAGGTCAGCTAGAGACAGGAAAAACACTTTATTTGCAGAGCTACACTCAGTGGTTGGGCTCCTGGGCTTGCTGCTCCTCTTGTTCTGCTTAGAAGTTTTCACAGTCCATAAGGTCTTTAGGAGCAAGCATTTTTCCATCCCTTACAGAAGACTTTAGGCTTATCTTATCCTCTCACTGGGATGGAAATCTGCCAGCCTGAAGTACCAGCAGGGCAAGAATGTCATTTTGCAGACACCTGCACAATGCCTTCCTGTCCCAAGCGCTGCCTGAGGCAGCAAGGCCACAGGGAAGGTCGTGCCCCCAAGTTGCAAGGTGCACAAGAACATATGCTAATAGCTTATTCTTTAAGTGCCTCCAACATCAAAATTCCCAGCTCATGTCAAAACTAAGAGACAGAAAATCTGTGTGGTTCCCTCTGTAGGGAAGCTGGTCTGAATTCTGGATATAATTACCAGATCACAAGCACAGGCTTGTTGAAGCATTTGTACAGGTAACCCCACAGTCATGTCTGCCTGGAAAAACATGCTTCTCTGGAAAATGAACTACATATGTTTTTCAAAAGGTAATTTTCCTGAAACCCCATTGTCATTGCCATTCATTGTTATTTGTAATAAAAAAAAAAAAAATTAAAAAAAAATCACCAAAAAAACCCCCCCAAAAAAACCCAAAAACCCCAAAAAGACCTTAGCTAATTGCAGGTAATAAGATGTCTGAAAGTGAAAAAACCCTCAGATACATCAGGTATACAAGTGCAGGGTATAATCTAATAAAACTGCAGGATATTTCTAATTTCTGTCTGGGTATCTGAATGTACATTTTCCCTCACAGTCTCCCTAAAAGGATAGTTTTCAAAAGAAATTTCAATGACATTGAAATGAAATTCAGTTTCAATGAAATTGAAATTTGTGGCAGCAAACAACAGAGCATTCTGTAATTTCCATGTATGTTCACACCTAGAAAAACCTCCATACAGAGATTCTCCCAACAGGCAGCAATTCAAATTGTCCATGTTCACTGCTGGTCCATGTTGCACTGACTATTCCCGTATTAAGGCTGTGCTGCCAAATGCAGAACCACAGGGTAAATATAACTTTGTGCTCACTATTCTGCTGCACATTGCTTTGTGCTCCTCATCCCACCATGCTTTATGGATGGGAAGTGGCATAACCAGTAATAATGGTGCTTTTTTTGTCCCTAGCGCAGTAAAGCTACAGTTGTGTTATGGCTTGGTGAATTTCTGCAACCCTGAGAGGATGTCATAGGTCTGACCTAAAACTTATGCTCCAGGGTGGATGAGGAAAAAAAGTGTTACATTTGGGAGGACTGCTGCAGGCAGATTCCAAACCCAGCAAAGTTCCACAAGTAACTGATTTTTCTTCAGTTCACTTCAGATGCTGGTGTATCTGAGCTAGCTGTATAAAAACAACTTTAAGTAGGCCTAGACATGCAGTCATCGCATTTCCCAAACACGGCATAGACATACCCTAGGGTCACAACAGTTCTGAGATGACGCATTTTCTTGCCTTAGGGTTTTGCCCTTAACCGAAACTTGTAAACAGATGAGATGTGTTTCCAAGCCAGTGCGCACGCGTGCACACAGCTACACCATACTTGCACGGGGAATGAAATGATCAAAACCTTCTTGTAAGGCAAAAAATACAAGATCATAACAAAAGTGGGAGAATAAAAATCGATGCAAATCCTTTCTTCACTTTAAATTCTTAGAGCCTGTTTTCTTTAAGCAAGGAAAAAAAACCCAACCCTTATTTACATCTCAGGCTGCTATGTAAACTGGAAGACCATATCCAACTGTAAATATGGATTATCTACACACAAGAGTCTTCTCTCTTGTTTACATGCTCTTTAAGAAATGGGGATCAGACACAGTAGGGAAAAAAGGGAAGGGTACAGCTACATAGCCTGGAGACAAGGGGGAAAAAGGCATAGAATAACTCCTCTTCCTCTGACTACTACTGCTTAGTGCTTGTGAATGGACAGGCTGGGAAAGGGAGCAACTATCAGCAGCTTCATCAGAGCTGGGTAGAGCCAGACCACGGCAGAGTTGGAAACTGGGAGGTTGAGAGCTTCAGCTGCTTCCTCTGGGAGGAACATCTGCGAAATCCCGCACAGCCGCAGCAGGGGAGGAGGAGCAGGCTCAGGCAGCAAGCATTCCCAGGGATGCACTCACAAAGATAACTGCCCTGCTGGATGGCTTCCCAGACTGCTGTAGCAGCACGTCCCTCCCTCGTGAGGGACAAGGCAAAGACCATTGAGTGCAACAAGCAAACCAAGCGTCAGCGTGGCCTCTTTCTTCAGCATCCTGGGATGTTTTTTGATGGCCTAGCTGACCAGAATGGGAACAGTTCTTCCTCAGCGGTAATGTTGTTTTGCTGTGATGTATGTAAGACCTTCATGCAGCTGGCGCCTCTGAGTCAATGCACAAATTAAACAGAAGATGGCAGTTACCCTGAAGCATTTGCAATCACCTCGTGGCCAAATGTTTTCCAATAGGAAGTTGCTATCAATTCTGATGGGAAGAAAAAGAGGTACAGAGCTGATAAGTGACTGGCTGAAGGTTCACACATAAGCTTGATATGGGCTTAGGACACCGGCGTTTCTGGTTCACAAACTGATGAACTCTTCTCCTAGGTATGGTGAAATCACCAGGGATCTTTGCTCTTTGATTCAGTATAAAGATAGGAATAAGAAGGGTGTAGGGAAGGATCCTCTCTCTCAGGATGTACATCTCTATCTATATCTACACTTGCTAGTGTAGATAAAACAGGCTATAGACCATTCTCTGGCTCTGACAGCCAGTGCTGTGGCCAGGGTCACATCCACACATACATGCATTTTATTCCACTCTCACCAAAGGGCAAGAGCAATCCCTTGCACACGCTATTCCCAAACCAGGACTGGACTCTTCCTGGGAAAAAATTAGCCAGACAGGGCAAAGGCATGCTGAAAATCCTGCCAACAACCAAGCACTATGAAAAATAAGCCTTGGCCATGTTTCATTTATCAGTGTCACTGCAGCCTTAGAAGCTAAAGTGATAAAAGTACTTGGAGCCTTTGTCTCACCCTAGCCTGGTGCTCTTCTCACTTGTTTCCTAGATCAATCTACTGTCTTCTTTCATGCACCAAAAATTCTTAGTGGCGAACCCTCTTTGCTATTTGTATCTCATAACTAATATATTAAGATTAAAGGTCACTAAAAGCAAGAGGCCAAATTCAAGAACAAACATAATATGAGATTTAACCAACATTAAATCCTAAATTACGGCATTGAAAACCCCTGTTCTTTTGTTGCCCAGCTGTGCTAAGCTCTGCAGTACCTTTTCTACCAGAGCTGTGAGTTTCCTGATGCCAAAATTTGGCATGTGCCCTCAGAGAATCTTGCCATTCTTGCCATTGCCAAGCAGCACCATGTTAACCTCATGCCAAGAGGTGGAACTGAGATATTCTCCTATTTAAGTCCATTGGAAGGCTTTGCACAGTCCATAGGTGCTGTCTGTGCATTCTTAACATCTTTCTGCTGGCAAACTGGCAGAGTGAGCTGGGGCCAGCACCTCCAGATTGTTTGCCTACAGCTACACATAGTATAGCAGGGAGACGGTTGAGAAGCCAATGTCACTATTTTCCATAAACTTTTCTCCCTGATTTCCCTCACGCTTGGTCTTCTGATTCTATTACTTTCACTATGTCTCTCTATTACAGCCAACAATGCTCAGCACACATAGTCTGTAAATACCATTCAGTTGCAGGGGCCCAAACTACAGACATGTATTAGATTATTGTAAATTTTATTTAAAAAATGCCTCATCCTGATCATTTGACTTTATTCTGGGGTACTCTGCTGCCATTTTCTTCATATGCTTGTATTATATCAAATAATATATCATACTATATGTATTACACAACAGATACATACAAGCACTACATAATATATCTACACTATAAAATATGGTATATTTACTGTATGATATCTATTTTTTTACACAAAAAATATATAAAATAATATATAAAATGATACAGAACGTCTGAATATCATGGAGTTGGCTTAAGTACCACTTGTGGCAGGGAGGCAACAGTTTTAACAGTGCTGGCATGAGTTACCATGCTGTACACCATCAGAGAAGTGTGAGAAGGCACAGTTGAGTTTACAGTTTTAGCTGATGAACTAAGCCCTACAGCAAAGGATTCCCTCCCTGACTGATCTCCTGCCAAAAGTTTAAGCTTATTCACTGCTGGCTGCCAGCTTAGGAGATGTCTTGTAATTACCCTGCAGTATCATATGCACATAGCTGACGACCATTCCACAGTGTCACTTCTATGGAACGTGTGAGATACAGGTTGCTCTGGGGTACCTTCTTGCCAAACACAAATACTTCAATACAGTCTTCTGTACAGAGCCCACAGGATTTAAGATGCAGCAGTATGAAACTCTCTCATAGCCTTCCCTGTGGTCTGCTTCAAGGGGCCATTCAGCTTTTTTCTCTCCCCCCTACACTTTCCCATAACCTACCTTGCACTGGATGTTATCTGATTAAAAATTACTCCAGTGAAAATAGAAAAATCCAGATAACCAAGCATTTGCTTTAGTTTCATGCGTGATTTTTTATTTTTTTTTTACAGAAACCTGCAGTTACAGCTGAATAACAACATAATGAAATTGCATCTTTGCTCACTCTCACTGCTGTAATTACAGAACAAAAATATGTGCAGTGTCCTAAAATTCAGTGATCCTTATTTTTACTTTGCTAGTATTCTCGTACTGACGGTCCCAAGCAGCACACGATTCCATGCTGCAGAATGTCCAGCACAGCAAACTGCCCTCCCACACCTCCATCTCCTCTTCATTTCCCAAAGGATTGAGAACCAGAGGCACAGGAAAATGAAAACACATAATAAGGAAGCGGCAGTGTTAGAAATGGTCTCAGCACCTTCCCTGTTTGATGTCAGTACAGCATCTGGTAAGTTAAAACAAGAAATAGCAAGAGGAAGACGAAGACAGAGTTCCTGCATGTGGGAAATCCTTAGCATCTTGGTCATACTACTGGAGGAACCATGGGGGTACGTTAGGGCTGTACGAAGGAACGGAGACCAGGAGGGGGAGAACATAAGGACCAGATAGCCAGTTTTGCAACTATAAAGGTGTGGAATAAAATTGTAGGCACAGCTGATAGGCTTACATGTCAAATTAGGCAGGTGCTCAATCACCTTATTTGCATTCCATGTTAATGTGATCACAACGACTTGCATGCATGTGCACATTTTCTAAATATATATTTAAAGATGCAATCTTCAGTACATGTCCTAGTCTAAACAGGAAAAGGTCAGGCTGAAAAGCAGCCTAAACTTTGAAACTGTATGTATGGGTTCATCTCTACATCAGTAAAAAAGCCCACCATGATTCTTAACGTCCAGTGATGACTGCACATGCATGTGGAACACCAGCTAGAAAAAAGTTCTTTCCTGAAATGAGCAAGCACGTGGAGTCAGAAAATGGATATGTATTTGCTAGAAGGTATTTTGTGTTCAATTCCTACAGACCTTTATGAGTGTGCTAAAAAAAAATAGAAGCTTAGAATTCAAGCAAAATCAGGGTTTACAAAGCTTTTCTTCATAGCTTGCCTATGCAATCAGCTACTCAGAAAAAAAGAAAAAAATCAGCATCTGTAGTGACACAGCTATACAGAACCTTGAAAGAACTGTCAAGGAGAAGACGACATTGCAACAATCTATCCCACAATGGCAGTGTTAATTATAATGACTCAGAGCTTTTAGGCTGAAGCCCATAAAGAATTAAAACAGCCGTAAAGCACTCCATAGAAACGCTGGAGATCCCGTGCAAAGTTACAGAGCTGCGGCAACAGTTGGTCTAAATTCAGAATCCCCGCCTCTACCAGCTCGCATCTTTCGACCATTTCCCCCTGAAAGCGGTGGATCCGTTCCCGTAACAGGCCGCGGGGTGGCAGCGCTGTCACGCACTGGTCCCTCCTGCTAACGGGGAAGCACTAACAAGCCGGCGTTCACAAGCAACACTGTCACTGGCACACTTGGAGCTGACTTGGAAAGTCTGAAACAGTTATTTTTGACAAGTGAACCTAGTAATTTCAAGGATTAAATTGAATCTAGCAGAGGAAAACATCCAAACTCTGAAGACTTCCAAATTTCTATTTCATATTGTTTCCTCTAATCAAAGCTATTCTGCTATCACTTCACACACAGAAGTACGTAATTACAGAACCTTGATTTCAGAAAATTCTCAATACAATGAATACTCTGCACTACGCACATATAAATATACAAATATATACTTTTCATTAAAAACTGATGTTTCTTTATAATCCTAAAGTCAACCCAACTTTATTTCATTCTTCAGTCTGTGTGGTGGGTCTTTAAATGGCTACACTGCAGCCAAATCATTTGTTCCTAGGTTCCCAAGTGAAGCACAACAAATGGATTTTCCAAGAGAAAATACAAGAGAAAAGAGTGGAAAGGCAGTTCAGCACAGGCTCTACTCCCTATAGACAGCATAAGTGGTACAATGCCAAATTTGGAGGACTGTCCTACACAGAGAACCAGTACCATCCCAACCACAACCACTGTGTCCTAATGTCCCCTCCTCAGCGTGCCACACAGAGTCATCTGCTCATAGAATCACAGACTGGTTTGTGTTGGAAGGGACTTTAAAGAAAAAGTTCCAACACCCTGCCATGGGCAGGGACTCCTGCCACTAGGCTAGCTCCAAGTCCCATCCAGCCTGGCCTTGAACACCGCCAGGGACGGGGCAGCCGCAACTTCTCTGGGCATCCTGTTCCATATGTTTCCTATCTCTGTTTCACTTGGGAGTCAGTAGTCTGCTCACACCCCAAGGTACCACAGTATACTGGTGTGGACTATCCCTTCACTACCAAACAATATTGTTTCAAATAAAAAAAAAATCCTTAAAGCATTTGTAAGACAAGAGTCAGTGACCAAAATACTGCTGCAGTAGCAACAGCAGCAACATGTTGTTGCTGTGAATCCCAACTAAGGACTGCTGTGCCAGGCCCAGCGCTGACCACTCGGTTTGGTGAACAAGCACACATGGAGCAGCCAAGCCAGCGATCAAGGTATCCGTAGGAAGCTGGAGGTCTGTGAGCAAGTACCCTCCCAGCAACGCAAGCTATGTGCCATGAGTGTTCACACCATCCGATCTGCCAACTGGATCTGACCTCCTGCCTGTTTGCTGGCAACGATACTACCTCAGACAATGTGGCTGTGACCAAGCAACTATCAGTAGGCCAGCGGCCGCGTACTACGGGCTCACTGGCAGCAGCCGTGCAGGCAGGAGCTCCCAGAGCGGCCCACAGCCAGCTGCACAACCAGAAACTCCCCGCCTGCTGCGCTGCCTCCGCAGCGCCCTACCGAGTGCGGCCTCGCTGCGCCAGGCCTGGGGCGGGAGGCAGCACCATCACCACGGCAAGCAAGAACGGACCCCGCGGCGCTGGCTACCCGAGCAGGCCGCAGCGGGGCAGGCCGGAGCCGCGCACCGCCCCGCAACCTCCCTCGCCCCGAGCGGTGCCACAGCCCATCAGCATCTCGGGGGCGGCAAACGAAAGCGGAAGTGCGCTGCTAGCGCGGCCCCCTTTCTCCCCTCCCGCCGCAGTGATTTCCGGCGGCCGCTCTAGCCGGCGCCGCGTCTATGCCCGTGGCGCTGGGGGATGTTTATTGTCGTGGGGAGCCGGGCCAGAACCTGGAACGCCGCCGGGCGCCAGCGGCGGGGCGCCTAGCAGCAGCCGGCACCCCGCTCCGCCCCGACCGCCAACCGCCTGCCCGCACGGTAAAGACTGCCGCACGCCAACGGGCCCTGCTCCTCCTAGCCGCCGCCTCGAGGGGTCGCGGGTCGGCGGGCCTGGCCGACCCTGCCCGGGGGAGGGGATGCGGCCTCTCTCTTACTCCCCGCTATTCCCGGCTGAGGTGAGGGGGGCGGCGTGGGCCTTCCCCGCTTCTCCACCCGCCCCTCGCGGCTCCTCCCGCCGCGGTACCATGCTTCCCCCCTGAGGCGGGCGGGCGTGCTGGCGGACGCCGTGTCAGGGAGGGGAGGGAGTTAAAACGTTCTTCAGGGAAAACGGCCTGTTCTCCTGCAACCGACGGGGCTTCCCCGGAGGCCACCAGCTGCCCTGTGCCCGAGTTTTCGAAGCAGCGTGCTGGGCTCTGGGGACTTTGTAACGGCCCCGCGGCCAGCGCCGCTCCGGGTAGCGAAGCGCAGAGGCATCGCCCGGCGCTGCTAGGAGGCGGAAAGCGGCGTGGCTAGGCCGCCTGCTGCCGTCGCTTTGTTTCCGCTGCGCTGGCTGGAGAAGTTTTCGGTTGGGGTTGGAGGAGAAAAAAATAATCGTTAGCCCGAGTTCTGGCGCTGGTACATGCAGGGCTTGCAGTGAGGTGCCCAGCAATGTGAATACGTCTGTTTCCTCAGTCTGGATGTGCGGATGGTAAATGTTGGGCTGGGAGGGGGATGAGAGGCTTACCTGTTGTGTTAAAATACTCTGTAGCGGCAAAATGGATTTTTATTTTTCTTACAATGTCTTATCAAATTGGGATGGCCATTTATCCTCTCGGTTCAAACTTTCATCGTGATCATGGGAATTTTCTATGTATCATAATGATCTAATGGAATGCTCTTAGTGCTTGGCATTCGGCTGTTACTGGATGTGATAAGGGAAAGGTGACACAAAATTTGAGTCAAGTGGATTTTGCTTTGAATATGAGCGGACCTTTTTGATGAGACAGATTTGAGGAAAATGGCCTGTTATGAATGTTATGAACACACTTCCTGGTCTTGTTCTATGAACTGTTTGGCTTTATTCCTGCAATTGGGTTTGTGTTGCAAGACCCCAGGTCCATGTGGATGCAAGTAGGCTTAGCCAGGAGAATTTTGGCAGTGGGATTGGATTGGGCATTTATGCCCTACATGCTTATATCATAGCTGGTGTCATCATTCTATGCGTTGGTCTAATTGGATAAATCCCTACTTTGATGCTGGTTTTATGTGTATTTGGAAATTTTGTCCCTCTCCAAAATATATTTGTTTCATTCTGTGGGAAATAATCATGGCTACAAATCCTGAAAAGTGAGAACATTAGCTTCAAGATGGCCTTTTGCTTCAGGGAGAATTTAACTTGCCATTAGAGACAACAGAAAAGTAAAAGCATGCCCCACTAGCTAAGTGGCTGTAAGAGTTGTTTGGACTAGAGTATTTTCTGTACAGACAGTAGTATCTGTGTTGTTCTGGGTTCATCTGCCACCATGACTGTATCAAAGATAGGAATTCAAGCAGATTTCAGAGGTCTGTCACCTTGAGCATTTGATACATACCTGTTTCCTGAGGGACTGAATACAAAAATGCATCTTCACTGGAATGAGGTAATTGACTCTCCTCATTCCTGATGGGCTTTGTGTATGTTTTCTGTTCTGATATAGAAACTTCATATGGAGGTTCCTGCTAATGTCTTAAAAATGTTTTTTCAAGCATTAGTTTGATGAATGCCTACTGTCACTGTAGTGATAGGTATCTTTTCAGCTGGACTGTTGGAACTGTTTGTGAGATTGGTCAGGTTGCTGAACTGCTTTGGAGCAGGGTTAAAAATAACCGGTAGATGTTGCTTATACTTAGACTGCTGGTGGAAAATGTGTTTATTAAACCATTCTGACACTAAAGTAACCATTGTTAGTGACCCCCCATCTACCTTCATGGCTCAGAGTTTCTTGGATCAAAGGTAGCCAAGAGCTTAAAATAATACTTTGTTTATGTACTCCATCCCAAGTGCTTTTCCTCTCTCTTTGATGATGATGGTGTGGTTGGTTTGATTCGGAATGTTTTGAAGGCAGCGCTGGCTTTTTCTAGATTGCAAGATTTCAGTGCAAGGTGTTTGTCTTCATGTGTGTTTATATAATATCTAAAATAGTATGACCATGGTCCTTACAGGGGATGTATGGGTAATGCTTTGTTTAAGAACTTGAGTGTTCATTCCTCCTCTTGTTTATTATTCTGGGAAGTTTCTCTAGTTTCCGTGCAGAGTATGTTACTTTACAGTGTCAAGTATCCTTGAGTTAGCTTTTGTTGTTGTTTTTATTTTTGTGTTCATGCTTTACCCATCTACATTTTTTTTCCCTAATTTTTTTTTCTTTCATTAGGGTAATATTCCAGATGTATCCCCAAAGTCTATGTTGGAAGGAAAGAACAGTCTTTTAAAATGTTTGTCTTTGTAAATGTCCAATAATAAAAACTTCTGCAGGGATATATTAAAGCTTTTGTTTTCTCTGTTGGGGTACATTGTGTTAGGCTGGTGCAAGAGAACTCAAAATCAAAATTGGCTAGTTTCTTGTGCTGGAGAAAGCTCAGTGAAGTACATAATTTCATACAAATTCTGTACATACAGAGAAGTGAATGATGTTGTTTTCAATTTTAGGCTGTTATTAAATTAGCATTAAATGACAAAACATAATTTTAGAAATGAGATTTAAGCTGCCAAAAGTCTAAGGTTCAGATGAGAGAGCCTTTGGGCAAAATTAATCAAGAAAACCTAAGCTCAATAAAATCAACTTTGGTGTTTGCAAATCCAGAACTGGAAAGAACCAGGTGTTTGGTTTCTTCTCAGGCACTCTGCTCTGCAAGTGTAACTGCATGAATATGGAATTGTAACAGGCTGATATGTAACACTGTTGCTTGATCTCGAAATGTATTTGTAAAAGCATGGAAGCATTATTTTCCCCATTTTGCAGATAAGAGACAGAAATGCAGGTTTTGGGAAATAACATGATGGGTCAGGGCTACACAGCCGGGATACAGCAGTGTATATCAGTAGCAGAGAAGATGAGAAAACTGGGGAAGAGGAGGATCAGAATATTGTTTAGGACTCCTGTGTTCCGTCTAGCCGTGCTGCTGCAGATATGTATAAAGAATAATTTTTTATTTTTTTTTTTAAGATAACATTGTTACACCTTTTTTATAAACAATGTTCTTCAGAAGTTATTTTTATATAGTGCATGTATTACTATTTTCAGAGAAGGTTTAGCTTGTTTCAGTTCACATGGCTCCTATGAATTTGGATTTCTGTGAGACTTCTTGAAGAGAGACAGCAGGCTGCCTCTTCCCTGGAATTTTTTCTTTGTTGTCAGTACAATGCAAGACATTAAAATGAATGTTTAAGGCAGAGGTTGTAGTTGATTATGCTCATTCACTGCTTGGGCAAACGTATCCAAGTCTAGAAGCATTTTGGTTTACCTGATATTTCTCAGCCATGGAAGAGGTTAACATTGTATTTGTGTACTAAATGGGAATGGGTGTATTCAAAATTGTTGACACAGTTTCATATTCTTAAAGAACAGGGGCAAGAGCAAATAAGAGTTTCCTTAATACAAATGAGGAAAACCTGGTAATTAATATTTGAATAGCTCAATATTTGAGGGGAAAGCTTAACAAAGGAATACTTCTGTTAGATCAAGTACTGTTAAAGTAGAATAAAGGCAGTTTTCAGTATTTTTACACTTTGTTCAGATACTGCTTCTATAACAAATTATATTCCTTTTAATTGAATGTCACAAAACATGTCTAGAATATTAGCTACAGCACAAATTAAATTTCAAATTAAAAAGCTCCTCCACAAATACCTGTTGTCTTGAACTTTCAGAACATGGCTAATGAAAATGGGAGTGCATTAATGTGTAAATTTTCTCCCATTAAAATTATGCAAGTAGATTGGATGTCTAACCAAGCTACACCATAATGCTGAAAACATCCTTACTGACAGCTCCACAGCATCTTAATGTTCTTTTCTCCTATAGATCCCCCTTTAATGATAGGTCTTTTCCTTTTAAATTGTAATTTCCCTCTCTTTCAACCATTTTTTCCTTTGTTCTGATCAAACATGTGACTTTTCTCCCCCGATCTGTTTAAGACAAGCCATCAGATTTTTATGGGGGCATTATCATACAGTATTATGGCTTGCTTAAAGGTTATCAGCCTTTCAAGGATGTTATGCGTGATGATGGTATTCTTTCAGAATGTAGTGGTTGAGGGTGCCAGTAGAAATTTGCTGATAATTGGGAGATGCTGCTGACTGGAGTTATCTTGTTTTCTTACATGGCAGTCATCCCTGGATTCCAGTAAGTGAACTTGGCAAGAGCCAGGATTAAAGCCAGTGTGAATCCAAATGTCTCTCTGAAGATGCCATGGGTTCCAGCTCCTTGCTCTGTGCTGGCCCTGCCTGCGTGCCATTCGAAATCTGCACATGTGCTATCTTTGGATCTGGTGCCATAAATTACGAACCCAATCTGTAGTAGTCCATCAAAACCAGATGGGATGAATAATTTCTAACTTTGAGGGTTCATATAATTTTTTTATTTTCTTAAAAAGGGATCTGGGAATACTAATTAGTTACGGTTTGTTCTCTTGGCTGTTTCCCCCTCACCTCACCCCCACACATAGCCTTTGTTTTTTCTGGTTTTCTCTTGCTGTTTCTTCATTTCTTTTCTGTTATGACCCATCTGCCTTTTCTTCTGTTGGACAAGCTGACAAGTACAGAATAATTCTTTCAGCTGGGAACAGCTGCCCAGTAGAAGTACCCACCAACACAGCAGTTGACACAGTATATTATGCACACCTAGCTTGTAGTTTATTCCTTCTGTACTGCCAGTGAGTTGTAGTCAAAGATGTACCTTGAATGAGTTCTTGATTAGAGGCTATGGCATGATGTTTAGGAAGTCATAGTCAGATGAAAGTACTGTTAATAATGCTAATTTTGTATCTTGAATATTTCTAATATAGAACATAATGCCAAAACATTTGAAGTGATATAAATGCATTATTACTGTCTGATATTGTGGTTTAAACCCAGACAGCAACTAAGCACCGCACAGCTGCTTGCTTACATCCACCGTACAGTTACATATATTGTTATTGATGCATAGTCTCCTGCTTCATCTGTGGCAATAACCATGTAAAGTATTTCGTATATCTGACTATTTTTCTTTGATTTTCCTCTTTGTTTTCTGTTGTGTTCATTTTGGATTGGGCTGAACCAGCCCAGGTCAGAGATGGAGCAGGTCAAAGCTCCTGTGCTGGTCATTAGCAGGATTGCGCCTGTGAATAGCCACTACAGCGTAGCGTGGGCAACACAGGGAGACGTGGGTTCCTTATACTGTCCTGGGTTCAGCTGTAACAGTCATTTTTCTCCTTCTTAGTAGCTGGTGCAGTGCTGTTTTTCAGCTTTAGTCTGAGAACAATGCTGATAACACGCCGATGTTTTAGTTGTTGCTAAGTAGCGCTTACCCTGATCAAGGACTTCTCAGTCTCTCATGCTTTGCCAGTGAGGAGGGGCACAAGAAACTGGGAGGAAGCAGAGACAGGACACCTGACCCAAACTAGCCAAAGGGCTACTCCATACCACAGCATGTCACGCCCAGTATTTAAACTGGGGGAGTCACCTGGAAAGCCCACATTGCTGCTCAGGTCAGGCTGAGTTTCCGTCGACTGGTGGTGAGCAATTGTATTGTGCATCACTTGTGTGTGTGTGTTGTTTTTTATTCCCTTCTCTTTTTAGTTTTACATTCTCTCCTCTTGTTATTTCCCTGATTATTATTAGTAGTAGTAATAGTAGTAGTAGTTTTGTATTATGCTTTAGTTATTCGACTCTTCTTATCTCAGCCTGTGGGGTTTACATTCTTTTGATTCTCCTCCCCATCCTGCCTGGAGAGAGAGGGGAACAAGGAAGCGAGTGAGCAGGTGACTGTGGACCGGCTGGACTTAAACCACTAACTAAAATTTTAGATTAATGGATCAAGATAATGTCTCTGTCTCTTAGACTATGCTCTACCTTCAGCTACTTCTCCTGGAGTAAAACTAAGATTTTTACATTCTTCTACAAATAAAAAATCCTTAATGGGCTACAGTATTTTGATACAAGTCTTTTTCACTATATATGAATGTTCTTGTTCTTTTCCTCTCTCCTTCCCCCAAATACTTCACCTGGGATTTGAGAAGTCTGCTGTCTGGGCTTTGGTATATTTGCAGAAGAGATGTTCGGCAGTCTCAAGCTGGGCTGCCTATAGCCAAACTCTCTGTTTTATGATTCTTCTCCCTCAGTTGAAGTGCTTGTTACGAGTGTCACTTTCAGCATGCACTGGCAGACTGGATGCTTCCTGGCTGCCTTAGGGTTGCTGTGTGTGCACTGGGCAGCCATCCTTTGCCTTCACAGTTACTCATGCTTTTCCTTGGAAACACATAATTTTACTCGGCACATGGAGTACTTTCATTCTACATGGTTCCTGTGGCCAGTGCAGGAGGGGCTGAGAGGCTACTGAGACTCAGCCCACGCTGTTGCTGCTACCAGGATGTTTTGTACAGTTCCCATTATGCTGTTAGGCCAAGAGTGCTGGATGAAGATGGGAAAGCTGTAGTAGCAAGCTGTCTACAGGCTGCAGTTTGTGTAAGCTGTGTTAGTTCAGTTATTACGCAGGCTTATCCATTCCAGCACAAATGTCAATCTGTTCAGAATTACCAGCTTCGGCATTCAGAGAAGTGCATTTTCCTAAGGTGTCTATTGACATTCTCAAAGGAGCTGAGGAAAGATTATCCACTTGAGCTATGGAAAAAGTTTTGGTAATCTTTACTGTGTCCTAATATAGTTGGTAAAAGTTGTAACATAATTAAGTGGCAAGTTTAAATATATTTTATATATATATATGTATACACACTTTATTTCTGTTGAGTCTGGCAACATGGCTTCAGACCTCCAAAGTAACCTTCTGTTTTCTAGCATACGGGATGCAGACACTCTGCCTCCTCACACACAGTTACTTAAGTGAATCAGTGTAGTCACTTTAATCACTTCTGCTTCTTGTCTCATTTAAGGGACAGGTGTATACAATAGCATTAATAGGCAGGTTTTTATTGATATGTTTTAATTTTATCGTTTTTGTTTCTCAGGATGTGATCTTCGTGGTGAGCTGGTGGGAAAACTGAGTTGTAAATCACCCCAATGGATGCAGACAGTGATGTTGCACTGGACATTTTAATCACAAATGTAGTGTGTGTTTTTAGAACAAGATGTCATTTAAACTTGAGGAAGATTGCATTAGAGGGAGCAAACGTGATATACAAGCGTGATGTTGGGGTAAGAGGTTCAACATAGCTCAGTTATCTTTTTTTATTAATGTTCCTTAAGCTAAACGTTCTTGTGTATGTGGTGGATAGAATAGAATAGATAGAATATAGATAGCATAGTTTTATTTCTTGATAGGCATTTAGTCTATCACACACTAAAAGAGGAGTGGGTAAATGTTGTCTCTGAAGATTGAAACTAGTGAGGTGAATACTTGGTGCAAGGTATGTGATGAGCCCTCTTGCACTTCAGGATTCCAAAATTGCCTCCCAAAATTTAGTGTCTTTGTCAAGAAGATATATCTTGATAAGGAGTCAGCAATGTGGGAGTCACTGTAATAAGAAAAAAAAGTACAATGCTTGTGGGTTTCAGCTTTTTATTCAGAAGAAAATACTTTCATTTAATCTTTTCTGTGAATACTGAATGACTGTCTGAGATATTCCACACTTACTTTGCTCTTCTCGGGAGCAGGGTTGTTTTTAATTACTGAAAGACGTGAAGGAACAGATCAAGGCTATCAAAAATAAAGGAGGTGTTATTAGTGTAACTGTTGATTTCTCTAGCAGTTGATGTAATTTTTATCCAAGTGTGAATTGAACTACCATGAATTCCAAAATCTTCTACTTTTATTTTTCTTTTTAGAAGGTATTAATGAAGCTTAGAAAACCTAGGATTACGGCCACAATTTGGTCCTCAGGAAAAGTTATTTGCACAGGAGCCACAAGGTGAGTTGGTGAAGATTCTTTCTCTAGCTTAAGTTCTTGTGCATTTTAAAATAGTGTTGTAATGAAGATGGCAGCAAGAGGCAGTACTTGACACTGTTAAGATTCACTCATGCTGGATCTCATGTTGATCCTTGCCAAGATACATATCTGGAAGGAAATTTTCTGTGTGAGTGTCTGCCTCAGACTGAGTTGGAATTTTAAGCAACACCATTTCAGCCTTCTGGAAGAGCAGCAGGCAAAATACTTTATGAAGAAGATCCTAGAGGTCTCATTTGAGAACTCTTCAAGCTATGTTTTTAGCCAGGACTTGAAACTTGGGAAAGGATGACCTTCTTTGAGGGGTATCTCTTTTTCTTCTATGAAACCCCACCAAAATTTAATCAAATTATATGGTGTTGAGGGAGTGGAAAGAAGCAAATGCAGGCTCTCAGTTCAGATATTATCTGAGACTTGCTAAACTCATAACAGCTGAATTAAGATATGTCTGCATTGTAGAGTAAGGATAAGGTAGAATAGTTCATTTTGTAGTCTGAATAGCTGTTGTGGTGTGTGTGCACACAAATATATACGCTATTTCTGTTAATGCTAGATTCTTTTCTTTCTCCTTTATAGTGAAGAAGAAGCTAAATTTGGTGCCAGACGATTAGCTCGTAGTCTACAGAAACTAGGTTTTCAGGTAAATCTAATGAAAAAGGACTTGCATGACTCATGCAATGCTGGTAGTTCATTTTTTAGAAAAAAACAAAAATGAGGGAGCCCTATGATTTAGCAGTGAGCATGTTTTCACTCAGATGCCCCTTTTGTGTTGGCATATATTTTCCAGATGCTGGTTAAAGAGAAGCTGTTTTATTTTGTGGATTTGAGTTTTGTTTGGCAGCTCACAGTGGTGTTTCTTCACTAGCTGATGATCAACAAAATTTGTTTAATAAATGAACCACTCACGGATGTTTCTTGGATAGCATTACAATATCTTGAAAGATTTATTTGGAAGGAGTGACAAAGGGTATAAGCCTAACTGTCATTTAAACAGAATTTTACCTTGTTTCTGGTGGAATAGCGGATACATGTCCGTCTTGTTAAGAGGAAGTTTGAGCCTCTTTTATTAAAGAGGAGGGGACAAAAAGCACTCCTGTGCTATGAGGTTTCACAGGAGGAAATAAGCCAAATAAAACATTTTTGACTGAGGAACAGTCATTTTAAGTTTAGGCAATCTCAGGACATGAATAAAAGGTTTTTTTCAGTGATACTGCCAACAGTGACTTCTCAGCAGTGCATTTGTCTTTTTAGGCTGCTGGCTATTTTGTTGTCATCTAAAATGGCTGTGGTAAAGAATAACTGAAAGCCAGTAGTTTGAGCAGGGTTTCAGAAAGTAGCAGCAGAAAAACAGCCTGCCAAACTGGCTACGGGAGATTTGAAACAAAACAATTTTCACCTTTTTACTTATTCTTAGCTGAAGCATAAAGTAAGTGGTGTGAGTCCATTAAGTACTGTTTATATCCCTATTAGATATGCATCAATCACAAGTTTTTAATTTTGAAGTCTCATAAAAATATTCTAATTACTAGTCTTGTAACTTTTTTTTATGACCCATTCGTCTGCCTCACTGAAAACTGAATTTCTAATGGTTGGTTTTGGTTTTTTTTTTTTTCTCTTTTGAAAAGGTAATTTTCACAGATTTTAAAGTTGTGAATGTTTTAGCAGTGTGCAACATGCCCTTTGAGATCAGATTGCCAGAATTTACGAAGAATAACAGACCTCATGCGAGGTACAGTAGGATTTTTAAGAACTCTAGTCTTGGAATACTACTTAAGCTTTTATTTTTCAGCTCTAGATCTCTCTTTTTCACTTTTTATTTTGTTTTCTAGTTATGAACCAGAACTTCATCCTGCCGTGTGTTACAGAATAAAAACTCTCAGAGCTACTTTACAGATTTTTTCCACAGGCAGTATCACAGTTACAGGTATTTTGATGTGAAAAATAAATATTTACCTTGTTGGGAATATTTAACTTTAGGCCCAGTAGATTTAGGAAAGGAAGACATTTAAGAGAGTCAAAAAATACACTGTAGGGATTTTGTTCCCCAGCGCTAACATCTGGTTTGGTTTTGAATGGAAGTACCAGAGGAGTTGTGGAGAAAGCGTTACTGTTGGTAGGCTGAAAAATTGCTTTGAATGTACATAGTTTGGTCTTTATAAAACCAAAAGTGACATAGGATTTGAGAATGCAGGTATTTTTTTAAATATTTGAATTTTCTTCCTTTGTTTCATAGTGCTGTAGACTACACTGCATGTAGCATTAACATCCCTTTCATAAATACATGTTTCCAAGCTGGGGATTTCTGAAAACCTGTAGGATACATAGTATAATCTGAAGAAAGGTAAAAAATCCCTGAGTTCACAGTCAGAAAGTATGCGAGAAATTGCTGTTTTCATTTATCTGCATCACCAAACTTCTGTCCAGGATGAATTTCTTCTGGCATGTTACTGCTCGCTTATTTGCAGTCTTATTTATTCATTGCTTAAAATGGTCTAGTGCCTTTAGAAAGCATCACTACTTCATTCTTCCTTTTCTTTACCCAAATGCTCATGTTAGCAAACTTTCACATGCTTCCTCCTGGACAGTAAGCATTCCCTGGCTTGCAGGTTTGTCCGAGATCAGTGATGGAGCTATTAGCAAAATCCAGGTTAGAAAGCAATAGTCTACAATTTTCAAATATAAAACAACCTTGCTTGAAATGTCCTTGGGTTAAATCCAGTATGATTTAGCAGTAGCTTTTGTTGGTAGGTTTTTAAAAGAAGAGATAAAAGTGGCTAGGCTTTAAGTAATACAGATTCCTAGAAGATTAGCAGATGTAAAAGCCTTCTTCTCTAGGCTAACTATAAATTGAAAAGCACCCAAGTTGTTACAAAATTAAATGGCAGTATTACTTATTTGTACTCTAGCCATTGACCAGTGTAGAGCATCGTGCAGATTTCAATTCTCTTGTGAATAAAAGTGATCAGAGGACCACCTTCTTAAGTTGAGAGGAATGGGGAGAAATTATTTCTGTCTACAGTATAAGGTTGTGATAGCCAAAAATACTGTTATTTTCAAGATACTATTGTTATTTTAACTTCTGGTTCCCTGATTTTTCTCTTCCTACTGCCTTCTCTTTTTTAATATGTCTCAGGGCCAAATGTAAAGGCTGTTGCCAGTGCTGTGGAACAGATTTACCCGTTCGTGTTTGAAAGCAGGAAATAAGTTTTATAACTCACCACTTGATGGTTAGGTTCCCTAACCAAGCACCTTTAAAGACTGCTGCACATTGGACTAAAAGCAAAAAGGAAAACTGGACCAACCATAGCAGAAGAATACAGACTCTTTTACTTGCTCGTGGCCACAGTATAAACTCCAGTTCTTTTGGATTTTACTCTAAACAGTGCTGTATTGTAAAAACGGAAGTTTACAAGATATGAAATTGCTGCTTTTAAAAAGACATTCTATTTATTTTTGCAGTAATTTCTGTTTATTCATAAGCAAAGCTGTCACGATGTGCACTACCTTAAAAACTTTTTTTTTTTTTTTTTTAGTTTGAGCTTGTGTTTTATTTGTGAATAGTCTTTTACATTTTTGTATGTTGAATATTGGGCACCAAAGAAGCTGTAAAAGTTATCTTTTTCACCTGATGAATGTGCACAAATAAAAGTTTGGAAAATTATTTCTCTTCATAGCTGTTCTGTTATATTCCTTTCCCTTTTTCTATTACAGTTAAAATTGTATAGTTGCAAGTTAATTTGAAACAATGTAAGAATAGTCTTTTGCTGATACCTTCTGTTTCTATTTGTAGTATGTGTAAAACTTTGTGTGTGGGTTAGACTGAAATCTATAGTAGTTACATATGTTTATCTGAGGATGAAATTCGGTTTGTTCCCAGTTCTCTTAACTACATGCCAGACTTCAAGTACTTTTCTTGCTATTACATGGAGAGAAGACATTTCTAAATATAAGGTTCTACAACGAGTGTTTTCCTACAAATGAGGAAATCTTGTCAACTAAAGAAGCTACTGTAGAAAAACCAACTGCCTTGTCTCCCTACTGGATGCAGAAGGAAGAGTTACTGTGTGAGCTTCCGTTTTCAGGAAAGTGGTGGTGTGCTTCGGCATGAGAAGATGATGTGGTCATGCTAATCCAGCCCAAGCCTATTGCTGAGTGATTAACACAGACCTTTTCTATGCTCTTCTTACTGTATAGTATTTTCATGACAGAAGCTGCCAACAAGCAGTGAAGCTTGATTCTGGCATGTGTTGTTATTCTTGGTATTAATCTTGGACTTGGAAGCCAGTAGATGTTTTTCTCAGTAAGTGCACATTTGAAGCAGAAGAGGTGGATGCTTAAAAGTAACTGCAAATGCTACTTTTAAAAATATACAATAAATATGTATAAATGTATGTATGTCTTTTTCCCTATCTCATTGAAGAAAAATGTAATGCTACTATTGTGTGCTGCAGTTAACACACAGTCTTAGCAGGTGCTAAAAACAGTAAACCATGAGGTGTTACTGTACCAGAAGTCACAGCTGCGAAGAAAGATGGAAGAACATCATTAGGAAGTAAAGGCCTAGAATAACGTATTTCATCTGTTTAAGGAGATAGTATAGAAGTTGGGATGTCTGTGGTGACTTTATGCAGAAATTATGGAAAGGAAAAAAGGGTATGGGAAATGCTCAGCCAAACCCCTCAGAACCAAAAGAAGCAACAATTTGCCATAAGCCTGAAGTGGTATATTCATAAAAGCCCTTTTAAGCTCAGTGTAAGTAGGAAAGAAAGGACTTGTAACCATAAAATTACTAAGTTGATTTTGACAGTCACAGAATTCATGGTAAAGAGTGGGAGAAGAGGATGCTTGCCGTATGCAAGCTTTCCAGTCTGTATAGAAGATAATGTGGACCTCAGCACTTGTAACACTAATGAGGATTTTGTGAAAAGTCAGAGCAACAGACAAACCACCATTAGGGAACACTAGTGTATTAAAAAGGAAAAAACAGAAGGTTTTTGAACAATGAACAAAATTGTAATGGGTTTTCCAAGAAAAAATGTAGTCCTAAATGGACAAATGAGGAATTGGCCATTATAACAATAGCTGGTTTATAGGCTTTCCTCTTTTGGGTCAAATTACAAAGCGCTTGAGTACCACCAGTGACATTCTGGAGTTTTTTTGAAGTGTATGTAGCTCCTAAATTTATATGTGGAGGAAGTGCTTTTTTTGTTAGCACCATCATGTAGTATGAAATCTGCTTGCTAGAACAAAAATGAAAGATAATAACAAGTTGCTATATATTAAAATGGGAACTGTTTCTTTTGAAGTGCTGCTCAGATCCATGCTAGCAGTTTGAGGGCTTTGTAACAATCCATAAGGGGGCCAGAAATCACACTACTAAACTTGCAGGGTAGTATTGAGAAAGAGAATAATAGCAAATAAAAGATTCTTTGAAATGCGTGCTTACCTATCCTAGCTCCAAGGGAGCCTCAAACCATTTGTGACAAGTAGGCAGCATATGCTTGCACTTGGGGATATTGCTTTCTTTCCCATTCCTGCTCTAAAGCAGTAGGTCCCTGCCTCAGTCTGGAATAACCTTTGCTGCTGCGTGTTTCTACACGCATGTGAATACACGCGCACCCCTTCCCCATCTTCGAAAGTTGCTCTTTGTTTCCTTCACTCTGTTGTGGTACCTTCACTTAGGCTGTTGCTACTGACTCCTGCAGCCATGGTGTGGATCCCAGACAGGACA
Organism: Psittacus erithacus; assembly: GCA_009867235.2. NCBI lineage: Eukaryota > Metazoa > Chordata > Aves > Psittaciformes > Psittacidae > Psittacus > Psittacus erithacus. Next base: position 63,961 of record WYDI02033066.1, read on the forward strand.
GCATGCACCAGCACGCTAGATTCTCACTTCCAGTGTATGGAGCTGTACTTACCTGTCATTCAATCAACTCTTTCTCGATGGCAAGGTTTTCCAGAGCACTGCTCATCTCTCCCTGGAATCTCCAGATGGATTCCATGCAAAAATCTGCATGATGCTCAGCTATAGCACTAGCGGCACCATAAAAACTTTGTTTTATATTCCTTAGAGAGAAGGGTTGGTTCTATTTATACAACCAATTGAGGGTTCCTTCTTGCAGTGGAATGATAACTCTGACTCATTGCTAGCTTGTGAGTTGTCATAGCCACTAGATCGTTTCCTGCGCTTTCTGGCACCATTTTGTCATTCTGACTTGCAATTAGCATTACCAGAGAAATTTGCACTTAGGCTGTCAGCTTTATTCAGATCCTTCTCACAGATTTGCTAAGCTCTGACTTCCAACCCAGTCTCTCCTAGTTTAGCATTGCCTGCAAATTTAATAAGCATATTCTGTTCTGTAATCCAGTCTGCTAATGAAGATACTGAGTAATTTTAGATCTGAGACAAATTTTTTTGTGGAGTGCTTCAGAAATCTGGAGATATGATTTGCAAGACACATCCCTTTTTTCCCTTGTATTTTCAAAGGTGATGAGGTGGTGACTGCCGTGTCCTCAGATGTGCAGGCTTTGTTATAAAAGACACGTGCAATTAGGGCTGCATTTATAGGGCTGTATGGGACTACAATTAAGACTATAGCTTATAATGATTTTAAAAGCCCTTGGCTACAGCATCATCATCTGTTGGAGATATCTGAAGCTGTTAGGGTCACTGCAGTTAAACCAGTGTTGGAACTATTATAGAATCATAGAATGCCTTCTTCAGAAAATGATGTGTTTACTTATTTGTGTCTGCGCCTAATCAGTGTGCATGTGGGAAGTTTAGAAGAGCCCACAATTAACCCCAAACCTGTAAGGTAGGGAGACAATTTCTACGATACTTTCTGAGGTAAATTTGTTTTGTTAGAACACTCACAAAATGTATTACAGCAGAGGTTGGTTTGGGAAGCTGTAATGGTGAGAAAGGTATTATAGAAGCCTCTTTCACTAAATGTGGTATAATAGGAATTGTAAGCCGGGATGGGCTTAGATCACAGGTGCAGGTCTGCTGCGTAGAGGCAGTTATCAGAAAACAGTACCAGCCAGAGCAAATGGGGATGCTACTGGAAACACAGGTAATCCACTACCTGGTAAAGTCACAGATCAGGAAATGGATTCATTTCCTGCAATATAGTATTACTAAAAATGCATTATGTTAACTCAATTTAATCTTGGGCACTTGTCAGTATAAAAATGATGTACATGATCATTTTACATGTGTTCAGAACTGATAATGGAATTTGTAGGTTTTATAAAAAGAAAATATCACTGTTGATCGAAGAAAAAATCTTTACAGTACTTGCAGGTACAGCCTGCAGCCCTTTGCTGGCTCTTTAGAAGTTCTTCTACATCTTTTGCTTTTCTTCAACAATAGCTTGCCAAGCTTCCAGGCTTGACACATACTCATTAAGCAACACGTGGTACCAACCATGTATCCCGTATTTTATTAATCTTTCAATATCAGTAATAGAATGTGTTGTTTAGCAAGAAGGCATTAATATCTTTCAAAAACTATTCTTTTAGTACAGTTTAGCATACTATGGTTAAAAAAACCCCATAAATTCAGGCTGTTTATGACAATGTGCACTGATACCAGAAGTGCAAAGATCAGGATGCTGAGCTAAGCATTAACAAGCAAACAAACCTCCCACCAAATCTCATAGGTTTTGGCCACGTTCTGGTTCTTGAATTCCTCACACCTCCAAGTGCAAAAATTTAAGGTAAAAAATTCAACCTCACGACACATCTATGCTTAAAGCTTTCAGCTGCCCCTTTCCCTTCCACCGTCAGTCAATCTCTGACTTCACCTCTCCTTGCCATTTCATGTGCCCTCCTCATCCATGGCTTCTCTCCCACTGCTCTAACCCCAGCTCTCCCTTTCTCCCCATTTCACACTGCTATGAAACTTTTATGTGGCTGAGCTCTAATGCATTTTGCATCCTTTTCATGACTATTTGTAGAAATTACAGGAACACTCTTGCCAATTCCTACTGCTGTAGCGCAGATTAAACTCTTACTGCTGAGGTCAGGAGACTCTGCTATGGGGTCTCCCCCATGCAGGAGCAGGGGGACCTCTTCTCCTAGCAAGACCACAAGAGGAACCTCCTCTTGTTGTCACTATTGGAACTGTAGTCCTCAAACAAAATTCTAAGCAGGTCTTCAACTTTTATTGGAAAATTCAAAGTAATAGGAACCAAAGTTTTCGATGTCTGTGGAGGAGGTGGAATCACCTGAGATACAGGGTGGAATTTTAGCTTGGGATAGGAACCTGCTGATTCCCCGTAGGGAATGAGAGCAAAGGACTTTCAAGCTTACTGCTTCTGATGGGGCCTTTGGTCTGAGTCACCTGCATCTCAGGTACACAGCACCACTGTATGTCCACATGTCCTGGGGTGTGCTCAGTCTCATGTTGCTTATAGATTATGTCAGAATTGCTCACATGAACCCTTATGAGAAGACTGGACTCTTATGGGGTGATTTTGCTTTATTTTTGGTAGGTCATATATGCTAAAACCTGCATCTTTCTGAGCTTTGTGCATTATATCATAAGCTCCCCTGAAAGCATCTTGGTCTCATGGCACCTGTGATGTTGTGAGGACTGCTGGCTCTAGGATCAGGATAAAAAAGATAAGGCACCCATAAGCTGATCAGCTAGCCAGTGGGCTACCCATTCAGAGTTTCACTTGGTTTAAATGACATGGGATCTGCACAGTTAAAAATCCTGTGTTGTGATTACTACTTACCTGACCTTTGTACTGAAAGTCCAACAGGGTTTTGATATTAGTTCTCTTAAAGTTTATTATGCAGAAAGGCTGTGGTACAGATTTGGGCTGTAGGTTCCCACTCTGAGGTAGCTAAATTTCCAGTGTTCTGACAAATCGTGTCCTTGGCTTCAACAGTTTCTTCTCAAGTTTTGAGCACATGCTCACTGTATGAATAGACATGTGCCTATAAATTTACAATGTCAGTATCCAAAAGTGTGACCATGTGAGAATCTGATCAGAACTGATCAACCCTGCTCAGAAGTAAAACTTTACCTGGATCAGTAAGTCACTGTTCTTTCAGTGCAGGACACAGTCAGATGGTTTTAATGCTATGAGACAGCAAATAAGGTGGGATCATGTGCTTAGTTCAGAGCAGTATCTGCACTGCAGCTGACAGCGTCAGTCTTGCTTCCTCAGTTAAATGCTGGAAGAAATGCCACAAGAAATGCCGCTGTGTGGCTGCTTAGACAAGCGGCATGCTTTTAACGCATGTGGTTATAAAAATTCAAAGAACCATTTATTTATCTGATAATAAATTTTTATCTTCTGATCATTCTAACAAAATCTGTTACCTAAGAAAAAAAAGACCTTCATCTTTTTATGGGACCCATATAGATAACCCTTTATAGAGTTTTGTTGAGTACTTCAGGATACATTTGGTAAGAAATAGCCAAGAATTTGACATAATTTATGATTTCCAGTGATTATGGTTTCCAAACTCCCTTTGTACTGTCTTGTACCACACAAATCTTGCTTTCAGAATTCAAAAGTCAAAGTCTGTGTGCCCTGCGTTGAGAAATAAAATCATTTTGGCATCAACTCTGGTACCTCCAGCTTCCAGCTTTCCTGGGACAAGGAAGCCAAAAAAGTCCTATTGCCTCTTCTGTAAGGCTGTCCTTGACATAAAGTAATTTATTATGCAAATGTCCCCCATTAAACAATTTGATTGTTTTCTGAACAGTATTTCCTGGGTCACTGAATCCTGTCCCTCCCAGGAAACTGTAGGAAAAGTTCCTCTTACAAGCTGAGTGTGCTCTGTGATATAAATAAGTTCTGATGAACAAGATCCCTTTTCAAGATTTCTTACTCCAAAGCTTAAATTAATTCATAAACAGTTCATACACAGTAGTCCTGCACCATCCTTTACATTCCATAGTTATCTATTTTTGTTCCATAGTGTTGTCTTCCCTAACATGACACGGTTGTTAACCTTTTTCAGTCCCATTTTTGCTCGGCTGAACAGACCTGTCTTTGATGGGCTCCTCCTGTGAGATTCCTTCTTTCACCTTAGTCCCCCAGTAATTCTTTGCACCTCTTCCAGACTGAACTCCTGTTGAATACGTGTAGCTAGAATTGTGCACATTATTACAATTTGCATTCATCTCCTATATGTAAGAGGTGAGTAACCTGAGGGAAGGTGAGGGATGGTGGTTTAAAACAGACAAAGCCTAGATTTCTGGTAAGTTACAAACTACAACAATCTTTAATGTTGGCTGTAAACTGCCACTGAAAGAAGCTCTACTAAGAAATGAAAGAGATAATATCGTGTGTATAATAAAGATACCATGTGTCCCATCAGAGTGTGGGCATCGCTGAGGGGTGTTTTTATCAGTCTTTTGGTAAAGACTGCTTTGATTGCCCTGGACCTAGTAGAGCTGCTCTTTCTCTCTTGCAGCAAGTTCCACAGGCACCAGTTTCTCTCTGCGCTGGCTCATCCAGCACCAGGGGGTCTCCACGTATTTCCTGGAGAAGGAGAAAAACACACCAAGGTTTGCCATCAAATACAGCTGACATGCTCTCCCTGCATTGCCCCATCAAGCCTGGGTGTGGGAATGAACTGGGGGATGCTGCTGCCTGGCCTGTACAAGCATGTCACACACCAAAGAAGCCTGACTCTCACCCCAAGGCATCAGCCTTGCAAAAATTCTGCCCACTAAACTGTTTCCCCTATCATTTCTTTATCCTTTTAATCGTTATGCTGGTAAGTCAGTTGTAAGTCCAAAAAAGCACATGGCTGCTGTAAAGCAGCTCTTTGAACAGATCAGGAGAGTGCCACATTTTAAAAAACAGGGCTGCTTACTTTTTCTACTATTTTTTATGGCCAAAACCAACTGAAAAGAATGGGGGAAGCAGTAAATTGGTAGCAAAAATTGCCAGTCAATTTATGGACAATGACATCTACATTTGGAGATTGTAAGGAAATAGCGTGTGTATCAGCAAACCATTTAATTCTGTTCTCCAAATTGATGTGCTCTTTTTGTTGAATGTGTATAATTCCAAGGGCCAATCTGCTTCTAAGAGATGAGAAAAGACTGATAGGGTCAGAATAGGTCATATTAAAAGAGTGGGAACATGGCATTCATGTCACCAGCATTCTTTTCTTCTCATTGCTATTCTCTTTTTACGTGGTGATGCTGGGACACAAAACTTGTACTGGAAGAAGGTTTTTTAGGTACGAGCTCATAGAGTCTACAGAGCCACAGAACTCGGTAGATGCACAAAAAATGCATCTAGAAGAGCTATCAAAACTCCCATGGAGCCTTGAAGTATCTGAGGCAGGGTCTCTCTCCTGCTTTTTTTCTGTCTGCAGGCTGAGACACACAGCCCTGAATGTCAGATCACAGTTGCCCTTCTCTCTACAAATGCCAGTAAGCAAAAGTGCTGGGGAGCCAGGCCTGGCTGCAGGTGTTCCTCACAGGGGTGCTAGATAGGAACCACCATCCTTTTAAGGCCAGTCCCTCAACAGCAACTGAATGTTTGCTTGGCTGCTAAGATCAACACATGCAAGCTCAAGCCTTGAGAAAATCTGCTTTCTCCAGAAAAAAAACCCATGCAGTTTCCTTTTTTTACTACCATGTGGCATTTAGAAGGCTTTGTCCCTCTAGCACCTGGCAGATGCCATCACAGTGTTAGTACTTACTGTTCAGCTAGTTCCATGGATATTTGCTCCAAAGAGCATCCTTTCGTCTCTGGTATAAAGACAGCAACAAAAGCCAGGGATGCTAGGCTCATGATTGTGTAAATGAAGCACACCCAGGACAAGCCAATGAACTCTGTGAATAAAGAAAACATGTATTTTGTTTTAAATTTTCAAATATTACAATTTATTTCTGTTGTTGTATTTTATAGCATACAACCCCTAATGCACAGGAGAACTTAGAAAGAAGCTAGGCTCTTATCCTTAGCTCACTTATTTGTGCCTGGCCATAATCTGAAAAAGAAGAGTAGTTTTGCTTTTTTTAATACCTCTTATGAAAGAAAATTGATGCTTCCTGTTAATCCATATTAACAGGAACCTATTAATTTATTTTGCTTGCAGTCATTCTGGAACATGTAATTGCTTGTAGTTACACTTTCATAAATCCAGATTAGAGACAGTTAAGCAAATAGAGTTACTGCAGCTTTACATTAATTGCAACTGAGACCAGAATAACAGCTAGGCGGGCATGAGTAAGTCAAGCTCCATGACAGGAGGGGACTTTCAGGTGAAACAGTTGATGCTGAGTACCTGAAGTCTGCACTATCTACTTTGGGGGATATTTCCTTAGGATTAACTCCAGTTTGGTCCAAGGACTGAGCAAGTGTTGGCAGCTGGAGTGCATCTGCTGTGCATTTAATGATTTGGTTTTGTCCAAAAGCTTGTGTAGTTCAGGAGCGCAGTTCTGTGCTGTAAACCAAAATGCAGTGAGGGGAGGGTGGGCAACTGCATTATTTGCTTCTGGGAAGGACCCTTGACTTAACTAAAGTGTTAGTACGGACATAATGAGTTTAACCTGGCATATTTTTCCCAGTGTCAACCAAGATAGCACTCAGGGCTTTTTTTACACATTTTAGTCACAGATCATGCTTATTTTCAAATCCATTTCGAAATGCATCTAACAGGATGAAAACTGCCTCGACTTCTTGTGGGTTGATTGCCTGCGAGTAATGTAGAGATAAAGGAAACCTGGAATTTCTGTTCCCTCATATATTTTGATTTTCAGCATGTATTTTCTTCAAAATAAGACTGAAACCTAAAATGTACAAAACTTCTTATGAAATAAAATCAGAAAAAAATATTTTCAATCAGCTCATTTCAACATCAGCATTTTAACCCTTTGCCTTGTTTATCATCACTTTATAAGTTACTGTATGGTAGTCTATTTTCTCACTTTAAAACATGAAATATTTTTCCCTTACAAAGACACCTTTTTCAAAAGGAAATTTTCTCAAAGCCAGGCCATTAGGGTGAAAAAGAATTATTTCAATGGGATTGTCTTTAAACATGTTTGATCAGAAAAGCTGTGGTCTGATCTAGATCAGAACTTCCATTGACTTCGGAGGATGCAGGACTAAATCATGTATTTTCAACCTACTACTAAGGCAATGGTGCTTTTAAGAGCTGGTATTTACAGCCTGTGGAGTAGATACTCAAGGTACTCTGACAGCACCGTGAGGCTTCAAAGGGTGTGCTAGAAACAGTGGTGTTACACTAACAGTCTAAATGAAATATGAATCTGCTTCCTGTGACATCACAACTGCAATTTTAGCAATGATGTTCATATAGGAAACATTCATTTTGCCCACTAGGAGAATATCAACATGGAAGGACACAGAGATATCTTACCAGTTACAGTCAAAAATGTCAAGGAGATGAGGAGATTTATACCCCAGTTCATGCTAGATGTCAAAGCCATGGCTCGTCCTCTGATGCCACCAGGGAAAATTTCACTCAGGACCAGCCAGGCCACTGAAATAGAAGGAACAAAACATCATTCAAACAAACAAACAAACAAATAAAATATGTTGTCTTCAAAGGGATGGCTTTTCTTGCTGTACATTTAGGTAATCCATTCACTATGAGGGTGCTGAGGCACTGGCACAGGCTGCCTAGAGAAGTTGTGGCTGTCCCATCCCTGGCAGTGTTCAAGGCCAGGCTGGAGGAAGCTTTGAGCAGCCTGGTCTAGTGGAAGGAGTCCCTGCCCATGGCAGGGGGGTTGGAACTGGATGGTCTTTAAGGTCCCTTCCAACCCAAACCATTCTATGGTTCTATGGTTCTATAATTCTATGATTCAGGTGAGGCCACCTGGAAGAATAAGGTGATTTTCCAGGGCGAGCAGCGAGTGGCACCGGGGCAGCACCAGCACACACAGAACCAGGGAAGTGAGCTCTGACTGCACAGCTGCTTAGGGAAAGGAGCTGTCACTAAATAATTCTCAAGTGACATAATGCTAATGGAAGTGGGGCAGCAAACCAAAGTAGTCTTCAGCCTCAGAACAGCACTGTGTGTTTATGCCACCTTATAAATCAGCTGGCCACACTGGAGCAAGTTTGCTGTTCCAGCTTTCTGCTCCATGTAAATGACATTCCTGTGATATAAATTAATAGACAGGGTCTGATTTTTGACTCCTTCATATCACACCACACCATAGCACAGGTGATCTAAATGCTGGTGTTGCTAGCCCACAAAAACAAATACAGGCATGAAGAGCTGTCTGTGTAACCACCTAGCTAGTAAAATTAAAAAATGACACCACATTTCTGTACTACTTCTGGTTATTAGAAAAGTAAATAAAACAAAATAAAACAAAGCTAGGAAGAAACCTCCATCATCTTTTTGTTCATAAGCAAGATGCATTTGCAAGAGGAAGCTTCTTGGAGTGATTGTGGGTTAGAAGATGACCAGCAAAAGAGCAAGAGGTACATGTGGATGAGCTGTGTGTTCAGACCTTTGGACATCATAAATTGCTCCTCTGTGGTACTGTTTCTGTAAAATGACAGATGGGATTTTCTTCAGGGCGTTTGCACTGGGCAGTCTTGAAGCTACATTTTAAAAATAGGCTCCTTGTCTGTGTCACACTGCCCTATCCCTCTGGATTCTTGTAGCATTCCTGTGTGGCAGTACAGGTAAAGGCAGAAAAGAAAAATGTGCTGTGTAAAGAGACTAGAAAGTACGAAATGAAAGGGGGAAAAAAAAGGCCCTGAGCCTTGAGCCAACAGAACAGTTCGAACAATCTCTAGGTTTCTTTGCACCACAGATTTTGATTCAATAACATTTTCTGGAGCTGGCCCAGACTTTACTTTTTTAAAAAAGAAAAATATAAAGAACTTCACTACCACAGTGGGTGTGACCTGGCAGAGTGGTTACTTTATTCCAGGGTATCCCACTGTGTAATGGCCTGACACTGTTATGCATAGTCAAGTGGCACGCAGTCATATCACAGCTGCCATGTCCAACAGTGGCCATAAACAGTGGTTTTTCTGGTTTCTTTTTTTGAATTGGATCACAGCAAAGTTTAATGCTGCTGCTGACAAGATAAACACTGCTTTAAAGTAGTGCCCTAGGTATGTTTTGTGCCGTGCCTACACATGATGGGGGAGCAAAGAAGAGAACTCGCTTCTCTAGCCAGTTGTTTTCCCTGCAGGCCAGCTAGCTCTGTGCCTGAGCAAAACCAGGCCCAGCAATGCATGGGGATCTCAGGATTGTATTTTGCCCCTTCTCAGCATCAGGACTATTGAAACCAGCATCATTAGTCACAACATGTCGTGACGGAGTGCTAGCAGGAATGCAAAGCAGCAAGTAAGCAAGATGCAAAAGAGCCCTTCTGAGCAGCGCGTGCACAGCCTGTGGAGCTTGTCTCCATGGGATGGCCCGTCAGCCAGCAGCCAAGCTTGGCTGGAAAAGTTGTTATACACCGAGACTGGCAAAGGAGATATTCACAGTAATGTTAGGCAGGATTTAAATAAAGTTTGAAATAATTCAAACCCACTTTCTGCACAGCATAATCCACCCTCCAGGAATAAACTTTTTCTGTGGGGATTTTGGGCTGCATTTACTTCTAGAATCTTGCATTCAAGCAACTTACAGCAGCTGCTCAGAGAGGCCCCGAGTGAGGAGGACCAAGTGCCGTGAACTGGCATGGCAGCCCCACCAGACTGGGTGAGCCCTGATCTAGATGGGCTTCATCAGCATCATGGGCGCTGGGGGACAGCTCATGCCACAGCTGAAATGTGTGGTGCTGTGGCAGCTCCAGTAACATGCATTTTTCCAAGGACAGACCGGGTCTTTCAGACCAACTACAATTTGTCTGCGGGACTGAAACACTGTTTTTCTGTTAAGGAACCAGAATACTTGAAGAACTGCATCAGCTGCAGTAGTGGTTAGCTGCTCTTGTTTCAACCAGTTATTTAGTTCAGACAGATCCCTCTGACACATCTGATCTATTCTTCATTCTGCTAATGGTAGCTACTTCCTCTGGCACGGCCCTGACCTCCGCTTAGCTGGCAAGAAGTGGACAGGCTTATTCCCCGCAGGGAAAGAGCAGTTGTAAAATTCTGGCACTTATTACAGTCTGTTTATCCCTTTCCCCAAGCTTGAAGCAGCAATAATGATCGATTCTTTGCTTTTAGCACCTCTCTGGGATTGTTTCTGCTATTTGTACCTTTGCCAAAAAGCAGCAGCTGCTGTAGGTACAGAGGGGTTGTGGCCTTCTCTTGGGGAGCCAGTAACTAGATTTGGGCTCCCATTCATAATGATTGCTGCTACCTTATGCACTGTGTGCATGCAGTGCTGCAGAAATTTAACCTGCACGCTCCCAAAGCCCCTGAAGAGTCAACTATGTGCTCTGCCTTCACCAGTCTAAGCAGTGGTATTTTACAGGGGAAATAGTCCTGTCTTGAAAAGAGGGTCCAAATCCCCCTACTTCCCATACACATCCCCATCTGATGTGTAATTTAACGTGATTGCTGTACAGCAACCACATTGCACACACTCAGTAGTTTTCATTGTCTGTTCTGGTCACCCTTAGCTAGTGTTAGTGGATAGATGTGAAAAAAGCTGGTGCTCTCCTGGTGAGATGTGGATAAGGGATGAGGCTAAGGGCTCAGCTTCACTCTCTGCTAGGTTCAACAACTTCAGGATTTGTTCATGCAGTGGCTGCAGGTAATAACTCACCTTTGCTGACCTGCAGTGCCTTGTATGTTGACAGCAATTAAGAAAAATTGTGCAGCTGAATGGTCTTTTATTATGGTATAATCTATAGACTACCTACTGCAAATGCAGAAGAAAACATTGCACTGAAACTGAACTGTTTCATTAAGTGCCATAGAAACTCAATGATCCGACATTCTTTGCTCAAGTGGAAAGAACAGAGGATTCAGATATACAAACAACCTCTTGACCGAATGGTGACATTCACTTCTAAACAAAGTCCCAGGGGCTGTAGTGGCAGAAAACAGAATAATAATGGAAGATTTCAGCTTCTTCCATTAGGGCTAAATGAATTGCATAATGGAGCACAGTGCTGGGACTACATTTTAGATAGCATAGATGATGGTTTCTTCCAGGAATTTGCCTGATACTTAATAAGAGAAAAAAAGGCAAATCTTGCTTCAGTGCGGAGCATGGGTTCAAGTACTTCAAGATGTTAACTGTCACAAAGATGCTCTGTTATATTGGTTATAACATTTCAAATTCAATATTCTTGTAGTAGTGGAAGAGCCAAGAGCCTCCCACATTTTGTTTCAAAAGGAGAATATTAGAATAAGCCTGCTTTCTATAAAGAAATTAAAAGGACCATCAGGGTAAATACATCAGGGTGTTTTGAAGAATGTTTAAATTAACTCATTAAAGGCTTAAAATACATATACAAACAAATAAAATAAAAATAAATAGCTCAGCACAGATAAGCAACTGAATGAAGAAAGCTGTTAGAAATGTGCCTTCTGTAAAGGTGTACACTGCATCCGAACAAAGAAAACACTAGAATTGCTGAAAAGTTACTTGCAATATCATTCTCAGGCATTTTGAGAGTCTGCTGGCTGCAAGGATGAGATGCCAGGGATGGAGGAGGTGACACTTGCCAGCACTGAAAAAAATATTCCTTGGGAATACAAGAAGCAGTCACCCTGGTAGAATTCTGTACCAAGCTGTGGGCTGGTGCTGGGATAAAGCTAGGTGATCTCCGCTGGAAGAAGGAAAGAAGGATATGTACAGTATCTGGAGGAAGAGTTGTCTAGTTTTTTTGCTGAGGAAAGGGATGTCTCTTTGAAAGAGTTAAGGAACATGGGGATTCAAACGAATGAGCCATGGTGCTTTTCAGTTTTAAAGAGTTTTGGTAAAGTGCCAAGGGCAAAAGAGAAGGTATTCATATTGATCAGTAGCTGTTTCTAATAAGGAACAAAACACAAGGCCCGTCTTCACAGTGGAAGATTACTGGATCTGCTCAGTATACTTCCAGATCTTTCAAGTGAGGTTTGAATGCACATGAAGAAGTACTGATAGTACGAAATTATAAAGGCTAATAAAAATAAAGAAAGATTGTAAAGAATTGCAAAAGGATCTGAAAATATTGACTAATTTGAAAAAAAATAAAAAGACCCATAAAATCCATTATCAATACATCTGAAGCAAGGAGAAAACCAACCAGCAGTACCCACGCCGGCATGCTAGTGTTGCTCAGGGCAGAAGTTCTAGAGCCTCCGTGGGCAGTCCAGGGATAGCATCAGCTCCTGTGAGGCAGATGTAATGGATAAAGACAGAGGCTTGGCAGTTTTTAGTAAGGGAACACTGAATGTGGTGCTGAGCACGCTGTGTCTCTGTATTTGTCACATTGCATGCAGATTTGGTCAACTCAGATGAGGTAGATAATGTAAGGGGCTCTGAAAAGAGCAATTAAACAGACAAGTACCCTTCAGCTTAGATATCATAAAGCAGGGGGGAGCAGAGTTGAAGTAGAGGTGAAGAGAGGTTTTTGTTGCATTTTTAAAGACAGAAACCAAGAGAATCCAAGTGAAGTTACCAGGGACAGCAGTTAGCGAGGCTTTAGGGAGGACATGCCTTTCCAGACAAAGTGTATTTCAACCATGGAACTCACTTTGACACAGTGCTTCAGATGTGAAAAATATTAGTGGGTTAAAATGATTAAATGCTGGGTGTTAAAGCACCATTTCTCCATATGTGTGGAAAAAGATCCATCGGGAATTATTGCTCACAATAGTAAAAATAAATCCCCAACATTTTTCTTGAAGTTCCCTAAATTGCACATAGGCAGGACACGTACATACTGCATGAGCCTTTTCTGATGTGTTTTCTTGCAGCATCTGCTCCTGGCTATTGTTGGAGGCAGGGTAAGAGATTGATTGAGTGTCCCTTTTGTTTGAGCCAACATGGCAAACTTAATGAGCTTTGTATTTGGGCCATAAGCAAAGAGATGTCTCAGCTTTTCTCATGATGTTTTTCTTACTTCCTTACTTTACAGCTGCGCAGTAAATCAAATATAATTTTAAGAAAATAACTGACATCAGAGAAACAGAAATATCTGATAGTATCTGAGCAATACTGTGAGCTGGAGGGTACTCAGCACTCAAGTGAGGTACACGAATGAAGAATGTCCTTGTTTTGACCTTATTCTTGTCAGAAGGCATAAGAAATCGGAAGCTGCTCAGCAGCTCTTGTTAATGAAATTTTAGATTTCCTTAGTATTCATTTGCTGCTCAGCATTTTTTCCTTTCATATACCTGTATTGTGTGAGATCAAGTTCTTTATGGTGAGATTTATAAAGCGGCCATTGCAATACTTCAAAGAATTCAAGTTTCTGAGGTATAAACTCTGGAAAAAAGATTAAGTGGACTTACAGCTTAGGAGTGAAGTAGGCAGAAGTATGTAAGACTGAAAGGGAGGATTGGGTTGTTAGGAACACGAGTTCCAAGGGAAGATAAGGAAGGGATTATCCCACCAGTAACGCAGGCAGACCTTCTAGGAATGTGTAACAAATGATCAGCATTGGGGTAGGCTGCAAGCAAGCCACTCCTTAGCTTCCATTAAAGGAAGGAAGTCAAAGGACATGTCTAATGACTGCCTTTGCCAAGACCAGGGGTTTTTTTACAAGCTTGTGTAACCCCACAGCTTTTTTATTTGTCTGGTTTTTGCCTGTGTTGGGTATTAACACAAATAGCCAGATGGTCCACTACTTCTCACAGCTTCAGCCCTGATTCTCCTTGATTTCAAAGGGGGATGGCACAAGACTTCATGGCGTGCATGATGATGAGGTGTGCACCCATGAGGGCATACAGAATGGAGGCACAGCTGGGATTTGGGGCAGGGGCAGGGCTGTAATGTACCAGCACTGTCCCTGCACTGCTCCCAGCATCCACACAATGCAACCCGTGCAGAAGCTTTTGTCTCTGGTGAAGGAAATCTGGGGGGCTGGCAAAAGCAAGGGATGGTTAGACTGGAAAGAAGAGATGGTGAGAGGGAGTCTGTGCTTTTCCAAAGCAGGTAAAAGAAAGATGACACACAAAAAGTGAATTTAAACTCTGGCCTTACTTTTGTGCAAGAGGCCAAAGAAGGCTATCATGACCAGCGTTAAAAATCAGTGACTGCTTAATGAGAGACATTTGCCTGGCTGGCTCTGCCCCATAATGTGAGGCTGAAGTGGCACATACAGAGCAAATGAGTGGCTTATATATATTATGCTTTGAAGCGCATATAAGCTGCCAGCAGAGTGCCAACCTGCAAAGGGTCAAGACAAGCTCTGTGTGTGCACATTTAAAGAAGTGGAATTGTTCTATTGCTGAGAGATAGGGGAGTCGACAGAAGCCTCAGCTAATCTCACACCTCTGGCTGCATCCTGATCTCTGTGGGAGAAAGCAATAGGTACCACATTCTGTGGCTTCCGAGGCGCTTCTCCCTGAGCAGCTTTGTGACTATTGGTTGCAAGATGATATCACTGATGAACCAAAAGGAGCTGGTGTGGCAAATCTGAAACTATTTTAATTTTCTTCTGGCACACTACATTTCTCTTTCTAATGGCTAACCTTTTAGGCTGACTCCTTGAAGTAACATACTTTAGGACAAGTGGGATTTAGTCCTTGAGTCTCTGAGGCTGTATCAGAGTACATAAAAATATGTACTCTGTACAGTGTTTGTACTTTTTGCATCACTATCTAATAGATGGCTGAACACTCACATTTGCTTTTATAAGGAACCTTGCAGTGGATCACGGAAATCACCCTTCACTTTCACTTCCTCCAGTTTACATTAGAGCAGCAGGAGGGCTTTGGGAAAAGTGACTGTAAGAACAACGCATTACCTCCTTCCCTTGTTTTCTGGGCCACTTGGCAAGGGGGCAGTGAGATGTATTTCACCTTTGATTTCCCCAGCCATCCTTCCTCCCATAACCTTCTCACTACTGTGAGCCTGCATTTTAACATTTTTGGGGTTTTTTACTATTGGAATTTTCATCTCTATGAACTTGAAAAAAACCCTGTAATGCCTGGTATGGGTTTTCTTGATTCATGCAAACTAGTCAATATATTTTTAAATTTGTTTTCAGTGATTTTCAGTTACCATTCATTTTCAGCTTGAAAGAATGGTCACAAACAAAAAGAATTTTCTTAGAGACAGTGATTCCTACCTAAAGGATTACTGGGCGGGAAGTGATACATGTATAATGATCAAGGAATGGCATAATTGTCTTAGTTAATGTGTTTCATGGCCTATCTGGCCCAATAACACTACTCAGTAGCAAATATAGCAGTAGGATACATTATAGCTTTACTTTATGGAGGTGTGCAGTAGTATCTTGTCAGGTTCCCTAACCGAAATTGATTTGAATTGATGTATGAGATGACAATTCTGTTTCCAACTGAATTTCACAGCCATTCTCTCTCTTTTCTCTCATCCTTTGTTGTGTAGACACTCACAACTTGCAGGGCAAGCAGAAGGAGAAAAAGAGAGGGAAAAAAAATAAAAAAATAAAGCTTTTGAGGAAGAATGTGTTTATTACAATAAATCACTTACTGCCATCCAAAAAAAAAAAAAAAAGGCATTTTAATTAAAACCTAAAATGTGTTTTCCTGTTTGTAGGTGTTTGTTCAGAATATTGAATCCAGGATAATCCTTTGAGGCATTTGCAGAGGAATGACTGCAGAAGCCAGAGGCTCTGATTCCCTGGGAAGTTGTGCCTGAATTACTTCAGATTATCACATATTTCACTTACAAAATGTATGGAGAGGAGAAATCACCCAGACGGGTGCAGTAAATGAACCTGTTTTTCCAGTATCCAAGGGTTAATGTTGATCCTTGTAGAGGGACACAACAGAAAAGAGCTGTTGGGACACAGGAATTGGGGGCAATTTACGCCTTTGTTCATGCAAAATAGAGATTGCATAGAATAATAGAACAGTTTGGGTTGAAATGGATCTTAAAAATTATCTAATTCCAACCCCTCTCTAGACCAGGTTGCTCAAAGCCCCATCCAACCTGGCCTTGAGCACTTCCAGGGATAGGGATTTGTGTGTATGTTTTAGGGACGGGGATTTGTGTGTATGTTTCACAAACTCCAAGTGGAAAGGATAAACTATTACAACAGTGATTTATTTAGTGAGAGGCCTGCAGTGACCCATTTTTTAAGTCCCTTAGTTGTCACTGCTGCCCCCACTTTCCTTTGGTTGCTGCTGGAGGAAGGCAGACAGAAGGAAGGTGAGAACGCTCTGGGTCTGCCCACCGCAAAGTATCTTTTAGTGCTCCTTTCATAAGAGTTTCTGCACTTAGGGTTGATTTCCAAAAGCAACAGAAGCTGGGTCCCCCCTGTGTTCCCTTTCCCTTGAGAAAAGCTTTCTGGCTTTCCTCCCAGGGCTCAGTGTGACACAGAAGCTCAGATGCCATGGGGAGAAACCACCTCCTGATTTCATGTGCTGACATACCATTGGGCCATGCTCCCTGCACCTTGACTGCCAGTCTACATAATTCTCAGCAGTGCCAGTAATTTACCTGATTGCACATTTTAACCTTTCTGTCATAATTATTTTCTCATAGTTTACAGTACATATTTTGTTTTGATGACCTTTACGAGTGAAATAAAATACTATTTATGCTTTTGAAGTCCTACTCACAGTTCAAGTTTTTTGCACAAAGCTGGCCTAAGATCAACTTGCCTCTAAAAACCTCCCAGTCCTCTCTCCCAAAGGAAATTATATTTTATGAAGCTTGACATATGCACTATAAATTTTTTTACAGATTTCAGTGTCACAAGGATCTTCATTCACAGAACATTTTCAAGGAAACAAATGTAAAATCTTTCATTGGCTTTCATATGGCTATCAGAAGCTACTATTCAGAGTGGGCCTGAAGGGAAAACGCTTCATTTTTGGACAGCAGGCGCAACTAAGCCAGGTCAAACTTAAAAACTATGCCTAATTTCAAACACAGGAACCATCGCTCTTAAGCAGTGCCTTTGTGTCAATAAGTTTATAAACATACAGTTATTAGTAGAGATATATTTATCTAATCCAGAGCACCAAGATCAGAATACTGACTCAAATCACTGTTTAAGTGGAGCATAGTATACCAAAGCACAGGTAGTCCCCCACCTTTTTTAGGTAGTACTTAGAGGGACAAATTTTAGACTCAGCAACAGCAAATTGAGCCACCATCTTAGTGGAGGTGCAGGAATATTGGCTTGGGCATAGGTATTGTCATTTCCTCTTTTCACAGTTCCAAAGGCTCCATCTTTCAGAAGGTAAAACCCTTGGCCTGATGTAAGACTTGCTCTCATTCACATACTGAAATTTAAAGTTACAAACAGGAACACAGATGTCACTGAAAATGATGTCCCAAAATTCAGGTGTGCATCTTTGTATGTAGTTTAAGTTCAGTCTCAGGGTTGAGCAATGCTATTCTGCTCTTTGCATAATGAAGTCCTAAAATAATTTAAGAGAAGCTCCCACTGACATGGTCATATATCATTACTGCAAAAGCCTTTTTTTCCCTTATTATGATCTTTTTCACACTTAAAGAAGGCTTATAAACTTGTATGTTCTATAAAGGTAGATAAGATTAAACTATTTGGCTGGTAGTTTAGAGAGTACTTTTTACAATTCAAAATCCTGTAATTCAGCATCCAACTATCCAAAAATGTCTTAAATTACATTGTACTTCACTACTACTAATCAGCCTGTGAAAAGGCAAACCAGTTAGCTGATCAGCTGGGTTAGCTGATGTGTTAACAAGGGGCTTCAGATAAACCTTGTCTGGGGCAAGGAAATAGGGAGCAGTGGGCAATTCAGAGTCCTTGCTTTATTTTTCATTTTGGCATGCCTTGTCTTTCTACTGCAGGTTGGTAGTACAGGCAGTGTGAAATAAAGGCCACATGAGGCACCATTTGAATAGCACAGGAATAATGAACTAGATAAATACTAGGAGTGTCATATTCAAACCACATAGATGCATGCATAAAAAGATGATTCAGTACAAAAGAACAGTGCTAGGAATCTTGTGATAAAATAAAGAATTCGAGATAATTTTTTAATTAACTAAAATAGGACTTTCTGTACTGACCTTTAGTGAAATATGAGCATTTCCAATGTTAATTATGCTGGTTCAGATCCAACAAAAACGTTTAAGCACTTGCTTATTTTTGAGCACTTGATTTAATCCCCACCACTATCTCCTTCTTCCAGTGTAAACCACAAAATGACATAAAATTGATGCTGCTGATTTCTGTGAAATTGAAGGCCAGGCTGCAGCTGCTGTACAAAATGTAGAAGCTCAAAAATAAAATATTGTAAACAAGTGTCATGCAAGGCAATGTTGAGCATGAATGCCTGTTAACAGCAGATTCATGCACACTATAAATTAATACAATGACCATGTTCTGTAAAAGCCCGCAATGCGGCTCTAATATCAAAGATACTTACATGAATTCTAGACACCCCTATCTTTTACTTGTGTTTTCCAAGATAGTGCAAGGCCACACAGCTTATGATGTTTCAAAACACAGGAACAAACAACTGCATGGGAGGGTAGTGTCAGAATTACCACACTGACAGTTCTCTTTCCCACAGGGTTTTCCAGTTTCTGGCAGAACATTTGGTGGCCAAGAGCAAGAGCATCTGGGGGCAGAGAAAAAGCAGTCCTATGTAACCTGGGTCATACCTCTCTGGCAAGAGATATGACCACTGTGATAGAGTCCCTGGGCTGTTCACTGTCATATGTGAAACCTTCTCTTCTGCCTTTAGTGGCTGAGGTGAAAGAAACATAAAAGGTTCTGCATTTAACTGTGTTAATGAGTCACGCTTTAACTCAGGTAGACAGTTAATCTAAGAATCACAGCAGCAAAATCAAGGGAACTAAATCTATTTCTAGTGAAATTCTCTGGGCTTTAGGGCAATGTTCCAGCTCTGGGCTTTGTCTTGCTTAACCCAGCAAAATACACAAAGAAATACTGGCACAGACCCCATAAAATGGCATAAGGACAGTGATATAAAGGGACTTATTTCCTTCCTCACCTCCATGGATTTCACTTTTCTTGTGAACCCTTGAGCTTTTTTCTGTCTTCCTTGTTCCTTCTTGCTTGATCCTTCTTCCATATTCCCCACTGTCCCCAGCACGGGTTTAAAGCTGCATTTAATGCTTCAACAACTCACAATCAGATATAAAGAAAACAAGGGCAGGGGGTGGAAACAGAAAAGAACAGATGAGAGTAGAACAGAATAGAGCAGAGCAGAACAGAACAGAACAGAGTAGAACAAAGCAGAATAGAACAGAATAGAACAAGAATGGGAGTAGGAATAGTTCAGTTGGGAGGGACATACAGTGATCACCTCTGTACTGACTACTTCAGGGCTGATAAAAAGGTAATGCATGTTATATGTGGAATGGTATCACACAGTCTAGTTTAGGTTCCTAGTCTCCCTAAACTTCCTCAATAGCTAGTGAGGAAAGGAGGGCTGCGCAAAAGCAGAGGTCAGAGAACAGGAATCTGAAAGTGCCTCCTTAGGTGGGGAGAATATTTCCCTTTGTCAGTTATCTGAGGAATCTGGCTCCTACATCAGCTAAATTTCCAAATATGTTGAAATATCTGTTCCATTTTAGGAATAAATTAGCTCAGTATTAAAGCATCCATTCAAGTTGATATACTCTATATGGCAAATCTGCCCAAGTTTAAATTAGAAATGGATATTTTCATCCCAGACTAGTCTTTCATCAGTAAAAACTTGCTCCTAAAATTTTCCCCCGCTAGGGGCTTGCCTTCATTGACTTCATGCACAAGTTTTGTTCCTCACAGGGCCATTGAAGCCCACAGACAGTTTCCACAGCAGTGACATGGCGCATCACAGCAGGGCTTGCTGGAGATCATAGTCACTGCCCCTTCTTGGGGGAACCTAGGCTGGGGAACACGAAGCTGCAATCTCAGGTCCCTCATGCAAGAGGAATTTCATCAGTGTGAAACTAATAACACAAAGGCAGCTTGATGGCCGGCTACCCTTCCAAGCACTAGGATCAAACCTGGGACTCAAGCACCTGGGTTAAAGCTGAATGGAAAGCAGAGAGAAAAAAGTCTTTAGCAACAGGTAACTCAGAAGAGAAGCCATTCCCTTCTCATGAACTGTCACTATGTCAGCAGAGCTGATGTGATTTGCACCAGCAGATTATCCCAAAGTTTATGGACCAACTGCCTAAATGCCATTGCAGTTATACAGAAACATCTTTAGAGGACTGACAGAGGAGGAAAAGATCTTTTGCACAAAGCACCAATGCCATACATGCAGTCCAAATGCACGTATTTGCCATCCCCCTCTCAGTGTGCTCTCCACTCCACAGCAAAATATCCACAAGACTTTTATGGATCCCCTTGCACTGCACTCCTACAGTATGTGTAAAGAGGTATTGCCCAACTCCTATTTTGCTCACTTGCTTTTTGTTTACTACAACAAATTCAGACTGGGGAAACAGATGCAACAGACGCTCTGTTGTGTCCAGACTGAGTTTGCATTACCTGTTTCTCAGCAAAGGACTGTTGGAGTCCCTCTGATTTTTATTCAGTGAAGAGGATTGCCTCCAGACCACACTGTATCCCTTTACCAATGTGTGTGGTGCTACTTTCTCTCTTTTGGCTACTTATTGGTGAGACCCCCTGGTGAGAGCTCATCACCCAGGGGATATATAGGAACACATGGAAAGAAGTTGTCCCTGTTTAGTCCTAGATTCTAAATGGCGCCAAAGGAGGTGATCAGGGCAGAGAAGCAGATCTTTGGTAACAGATGACATTTGACACCTGAATATGAATTTTGTTTTTCAGGTCTGTGGGGAAAGCAGCAGGGCTCTGGGCTGGACCCACTCTGTTTCAGAAAGGCTACAGCTGCCCTACAGGTGTTAACCATGAGAACTCTCTTGCACATGCCCTATCTGACCCCAAGAGTTCCAAATTTACAGCCTCATTTTGAAAAATAAGCCTGATACGGAGTTTGCCTTTCCTGGTTCCTGCATCTCAATACATTGCACCACACAACAGTGATAAATGAAGGAGATGAACCCTCATTATAAGAAAAGGATAACTATTTTTTCCTGTCAAGTGGTTTGCAAAGAGCATCTAGCAAATGAGATGCTCTGCAACTATTTCAGTTAGCTCTGTGCCATTTAGTAAGCAGTAACGCATGGCCATGGCCCTGACTAGAATTCCTTTGAGTGTCCTTTGTGCTAAATTAATTTCCAGGGCCATGCTGAACTTTTAGAGCCCCCCTCACACTCTTCACTCTTCACATGGCAGCCAGAGAGCAGTTTCTCTTTGGCTGTGCAGGCATATTTCCCTGGCGAGCATGGTTGATCCTCATTTGGATATACAAACAAAGGAAACTCAAGGCAAAGATGGGTGTCAAGTAAGTCTCCTTAGTTAATAACTGCTTTGAAATGCCTCTACAAAACCCCCTGGAGAGACAGCCTGTGCTGTTCTGCGACGTGGTGCAACACTGATTTGTTGCACCTGCAAAAGATCTCATAATTGTGTGAAATTGAGTGTGAACAAACAGTTGAATCGCAGTTTATCAAACATAATTAATATGAAACAGAGCAGCAGAAATACTCATTTTATCTTGCCAAAGGGCAGATGATATAAATGCAGAGCACCTCAGAATCAAAAAAGTAACTAAGCAGATGCTTGCTAGTCTGAGAATTCCTTTATAATGCAAAAATGGCCTTTATCTCTTACTGTCTGTTTTGAGTGCTCATCACTCAACATGAGGAGTGATGAGCACTCAATTGAGTGCTGCCTGGATGCTTTGATAAATGGCAATAAATATATTTAGCATATGTTTAGTTCATTAAAAATAATCCATCTACCTTACGTAATTTGGAGACAAAAGAGAAATCATGGAAAAATACAGCATTCATAAATGTCTGCTATGCAAATCTAGACTGTAACTAGTTCTTTGGCCAGAATACCCAAAAAAGAAGGGGGTTGGGGAAAGCAATCAAGTAATTAAAAAAAAGAAGACGATAGAACTCAGGCTGCATGACCTGAAGTTGTATGGAGAGTGTACCGTGTGTATCAAAAATGTACCATTTTCCTAACAGCAATAAATGGACTGTCCTTTATCCCCACAGTATAAGATTTAGCACAGGCTCAAAATAAACTGAATGATTTTTTTTTCCCCCAGGAATAGCCTTATGGGGTGGAGGGAAAAGATCAAGATTCTCTTTGCTCTTTGTCCAAAAGAGGCTGATTTAATCTGTAGGTTACAAGCAGATACATCCCCAGCAGTGCCTTGTCTCAGCTCGCAGGATGGGCAGGCATCACACCGATTATGAGATTTTCCCACTGAAAATACAGTTGTACGGGGGTTGCAGTGCTTCTGTCCCCTGGTGTCCAGGCATTACTTGGCAACAGCAGCCAGCGAATGCAGTCTTAGTGCCTCCCTCCTGCTACAGAGTAGACAATGTCTAATGGTCTGGTCCAGACCACAGATCAGATTTAGAGATTAACAACCTAAACATGTTAAAACTGTTTATATAAGCAGAGGTGCTCTGACTGTTTTTCTTTACACTAAGAAAGGCACACTGAGCTAGGCTTTTAACATACATTCAAGGATTTGGGCTCCAAGAAGCAGATGTTGAAGGCTGCACATGAGACGCAAATCATAACTTTGCATTGCAACCCAGATTATTTAACTACAATAGATCCTTTGCAGATTCAAATATTCTCTTGATTTTCAGACTTCTGCATTTTCTAGACATTGTCAATTTTAACTTTTAAAGGCATGAAAATGTTTTGAAAATACTTTTCTTGAAACACCTATATCTCTCCTCAACCAGGCCTACATTTCTATGCAAATATATCTGTCTGCATAAATTGCCTCACCGTGGTTTTATCATACGTGATTTTAACATGGTGGAGCTGAGTCTGTGCCTGCTTTTTCATATTTGCTTTTTGAGAGCATTTGTGCTCTTGGTCAGAAAAGAGATCAGAAAAAAGGCACTGCCCTCAAAGATTTCCCAGATTATGCTGGCAAACATACATCAGTCTCTGTAGCCCTCAAGGAAGTAGTCGTTACCCTTAACTTCCCATTAGAACTCAAATGACTGAGGACCCATTCACAGCCATGTCAACAGGAAAGCAGCTTTCAACAGGACACCAAGCCTGAATGTGTGCCTCTGCCTTGAGAGTCATTAAATCTTGAGTTTGAAACACACAAGTAAAAGCTTAAGCAACATTTTCTTTTCAGGGCTGCACCCCTGGTTTTGAACCTATGCTATTGAAAGCAGAACCCACCCCCAAGATGATCTGTAAGGAAAGGAATAATTCTGCAATAACACAGTCAAGCTTGCTGCCCTGGCAATGAATGCTTATCTCAAGCTGCTCGCCCAGTGTGTAATGTTTAAAATAAATAAATACTGCAGGGGGGTTGCTGTTAGTGCAATTGTTGGGTTGTATTCTTGTGTCAAGCTTTTTATCATAGTAGTACAGCAGGAGTACACTGTTTTTGCAAGGCAAGTTTGAGCCAGGGCAAAAAAGTACATGAAGGCTGTTAATGAATAATGGACTCTGAGCATGGGGGTTTTGCAGTGTGGCTTAAAAAATCAACCCTTTCAAAGAACAGTAATATGTTAGTGCTATTGGAACAAAACAGAACAAAACAAAATGTAGAGATGTAATTGCTACTATCTGGGAATGGCAGACATGTTATCTGTAGAGCGTGGGAACTGCGCAAATGTGATGGCAGCCATGGCAGTACCTCAATTGTACAGTGATGTGCCTCTGTGTTCTTCCACTTGTGCTGTTCAACATCAGTAGCAGTGATGATACTACAGTTTGCTCATGAACTGTGATATCTTGAATGTCTTTTCTATGTTTGAAACTATTATATAATCAAGGGGCCAGATCCTCAGCAGAACTCAGGCATGCTGTCATTTCATGGATATGACAGTGTCACACTAGACTGAGATTTATGTTGGGTTTATGAGTTAGCAGCAGCAAAGGCCTGCATCTTAACCTTCCTAATGTAAGGACACAATAGACTAGGAAAAGGAAAGATATTGAGGGGCCCCAAAATTTTGTTGTACAAAGCTCAGAGCAGTTTTTGACTTCATTGACTTGAAGGGAGATTAGGCCATTGGCCTTACCGGGCAGGACTTCTTCTTAAAAAGTACACCCCAGGCCCCCCAGGACTGCCTCTGACAATACCAGTGCATATTAGCAAGAAACGTTGCTTTGCCTAACTTGGGAATTGCCTGATGCCAAGGCAGGCATGTCATCCCAGCACTTAATCCACCTGTAAGTAAATCATTACAAAGACTTAGAGAAATGAAACACTTACTTGGTCCAAGACCTATGGAAAATGCAGCAACATAAACAAGCAGGCTGACCAGCGAGAGCCATTTCAGGACAACGGAAACTTCCCCACTTTCTATGTGAGAATCTTTCATGCTTTTGGCTCCTGCAAGGGTAGTCGTGTTCAGTTCTCCTGTCTTGGCAACATTTGGGCTTCTCTGTGCATCAAATAACAATCTTTCCGGTGAACCCGTGCTAGAAAAGAGGTCCTTGAGGCTACCATTGGTGACACCAGTGGGGTTTCCTGGTCTCTGGTGAAATAAATCCTCTGGAGACTGGCTTCTGCAGATGCTGGTGAAATTCACATTTATGTTACGGTTCACTAAGCCCATTGTGACCAAAGATACTGCCATAACAGAAGAGCCAATACACAGAAAAGTTTTACTTCCAACTTGATCCACAAAAGCTATGGTTGGGACTGTGCTGACCACTTTAACTACTCCAACTCCAGTAGAAGCCAAGCTGGCAGCTTCATTGCTCTGGAACCCAACTGACTTCAACACAGTTGATGCATAAAATAAAATGTTGGGCTGCCCAGTTGTTTGCACAAAAAAGACTAGGGTGAGTCCTACCAACATTCGAGCCCTCATGTTGTTTTTTGAACGAAACAGGTCCAAGAAACTATACTGGTCTTCATCTTTCAGGGAAGACTTGACTGCAGTGAGTTCTTTAGTAGGATCTGATGTTTCCCGTAACCTCTCCAGTACTTTTCTCGCAGCTTCTTCATTGTTTTTCATTACAAGAAACCGAGGACTTGGAGGAAGGAAATACATGGCAATAGTCTGCAAAGCACCTAATGGAATCACAAGGCCAAACATATACTTCCAGCCATGAGATACACTGGCAAAAGCATAATTTGAAATATAGGCAAAGAGAACGCCTATCACTATCATGAGTTCATTTAACGACACGAGAAGGCCTCTTCTGTGCTTTGGGGCAATCTCAGCAATATACACACATGTTGCAATTGATGATAATGATATGGAAATACCTATGGCAATCCGTCCCACAATAAGTAGCCCATATGATTCATAGGGCAGTATAATCAGACTCCCCAACACAAGTAAAGAAGATGCAATAATAATAGAAAGTCTCCTTCCAAATCGGTCTATCAGGAATCCACCAACAAGGGATGCAAATAAGGCCCCAAAAAGCAGAGAACTCACAACGATTTCCTGTTCTTTGCAAGAGAGCGCTAATATGCTGCTCATTTGAAGAAGAGCTCCAGAGATAACGCCCATTTCATAACCCATCAGAAGTCCACTCACAGCAGCAATGGCAGAAGATAAAAAGGTAAATGCTCCACAGCCTGAAATTGGAGAAAAAAACATAGCAAATTGGAAGTGCAACTTCTGCAATGTTCTGACAACTAATAATAACTTTATATTCGGACTGATATACCAGTCCAAAAAATCTTTTAATAATTTTTAGGTGAAGTAGCTAGGTGACATAAAATGTTATTTTTGGGGAAAAAAAAATATTTCATATAAACCCCTCTTTAATTTTAATGTTTTTGGGTTTCTTATCTTCCTGATCAGAAGTCAATAAGATTTTGATCTGGCCCTAAATGTTAAAACTTCTCTCTCTGAGTAACATTGCAAAAAGCAACACTGACAGTACAACCTTTTCTTAAGAAAACAGTTTTTGCTTTTGAGATGTTCTCAGTGTTTTTCCTGTACTGAATTAAGAAAGTCTTGTTACCTAACTAGTGTACCATGGGCAAGGAAACCAATAATTTCCAAGTGAAATTGCTTCAACCCTGACTTGAATAACTAGCAAGTTACGCTGTTCCTACCACTTACCAATTCTTTTGATTCACCTGAGGATGCCATGAAGGCTGCTGGCACCAGTGTTTTTATTTTGCAAAATGGAAACTTATCCATTGAGCACCAGGCTGATTCAGATAGCTGGGATATTGTAAGGAAACCAGGCTTTGAGGTACAAGTTCAGGAACTTTCTAGGCTTTGTTCATCACTAATCTCAGATACTTCAGAATATCAGAATCAAATATTTGCATATCTTATGATGGCTACAATGTCAGGAATAAAAAACAGATGGTGAAAGCACAAACCAAGTGGAGATTACATGCCTTTGAATATCCACTTAAAAGCAAACTCATTTTATACAACTATGACTCATTGTTTATTTTTACAAGATAGATTTGACTGGTCGTATTCTAGTAACTGTGAGGCCTTTTACACCCTAAACCTTGAGGAATATATCAGTTTGTTATTGTTGGTCTTATTCCTTTTCCCATCATGACTTTCCTCTCATCATGATGTTGGCTGCCACACAAGTAGGAAAAGAGTAAATTGACTTCTGATTTTCTGGTCAGTTGGGGAGATAAGGATGTATCTGAGGAGAGGTAGCTTTTGCATCATAACTGAGTCAGTCTTTCAGGTAATTCTCCTGCAACAAGCTGAGAAGTGGTGTACGGTCTAATTGAAAATGATACATATACTTTGTTTATTTTTAGCTTATTTTTCTAAGGCATTAAAGCTCTGTGATCGCACTGACTGCCTGGAGTTCCTCACCAATAACTTTTGAGCACATTGGCAAGGATCAGTCTCATTTGACAGAGGTTATTACATTTCTAAAGCAAATCATGAAAAGAGAGAAGAAGGGCAGCCCTAGCAGTATGCATGCATTACTAAAATAAATAGTGCCAGAGCCCAGGCCTAGACCCTGGCACGTGGCCACATATTCTACTAAATACCTGTCATGGTCCCTGGCATTTTTGTGCCCAAGCCAACTCTTACTCTCCTAACAATTCCTGGAGGCAGTTTGGCTCAAGGTATGAGCCTGCTATCATGCCCTACAGCCACTCCACAGAAGGCTGAGTCATTTTGGAGGGTAGCAGAGTATACTGTGTGAATATACACTGTGCCTCCAGGGTCAGGGGATATCAGTAAGACCGTTAAGTCTATTAAGATAAGTATCACCTATTACTTCTCTACCTGGCTCTCCCTTCCTTTCCTTTGAGTCAGGCAGAAGCCAAGTGGCAACAGCAGGAGCTATTGAGTGCACCCAGCTCCACTCAGCCTACTCTGCCTCTGGGCTTGGGTGACTGAAAAACCAGAGATAGACAGGATATGGTAAAAAGACACATGGTTTTGTCATGATGGGCCCTAAGAGCATGGGGGAAATGGGCTTTTGTGAGAAGTCTTTCATAAGGTGGGGGTGGCTGGTAGATTTATTGTGCTGGAGGTAGGACAACTTGAAGAAAATGTCAGAAAAAAATTTACAAAATGCTCCAGTGATTGAACAATCTTTTTTTTTTTTTTTTTTTTTTTTTTAATATATATACTGTTGTTGTCCATGTCTGTATTATGCCTAAAGCTTCTTCTTCTTTCATATCTGCAGTATCTGAGGTCATTGCACTTACTTTAAGCAGAGGTTAGTGAATGGGTCAGGTTAGGGCAAGATCCTGCTGTACTTCCTTCATACACTGAACAGCACTGAACAATACTTTCATGGAAGTACTACTGACTCCAGTTAAGCTGTTTTGTGCTTTATGTGCTCCATCCTCCACTGCATGCATGCATGCAATATACATGTTATCATCACAAAACCTAATTTCTCCCTCCCCTTTGTACTTTTAACTTGCCTGCTTGCTGTATGTTACTAGATCTGGAAAATACAGCCTTCAATGAATCCTAGCTAGAAATCAGGGCTGGTAATGACAGAGTTGTGCTGAATTAATGACCTTGGGTATCAGAAGCTACACTGCTAATTTGATCACAGTATCACAGTGCTCTGCTCAAACTACTGCTCAGTGCTGATATTTGTGTTGTCTTGGATATCTCTGTATTTTACATCATTGAGCCATGAAGATTTAAGCTAAGATTTTGCCTTAATTTATACATTATAAAGCCAAAAGAGACCATGGTCTTCATCCATTTTGACACTTATGAACATCACAACATAACCCTTCAGACTCATTTAAATGATATTTTATTTGAACTGGGCCATTCAAAATATTCACCTTTGATTTAAACATTGCTAGTGGTTGAAAGCAAAGGATTTTAAGTCATTATTTGTCCCAGTGACTAATTTCTTTCACTGCAAATTATCTGTAAATTATTTCTAGGCCTAATTTCTGCAACTTCATCTTCTAGCCATCATATAACATTCTCCGTTTGCCTACATTTACCTGTCTTCACCAAGTACAAAGTTATGGCCAGTCATCTAGTCACCTCAAAGACCTCTCTTTGACAAGCTACTTCGCCTGTGAGGCTTTACAAGTTTACCAGTCCTTTAAGTATTCAAAGCCCTTTCCTCTGAATTCTATCCAGATTATCAACTTCTTCAATAAATTGAGGGCTGGACCCAGTGCTCCTGCAGTGGTTGCACAATGCCAAATAGGAACTTGACAATTTTCCTGCTCTTGGTGGATATTTCCCCCTTTACTCATCCAGTGACTGTCACAGCCATGTACAGGAGCTCATGTTCTGCTGGTTACCCTACAGGACAACCAGCTCCTTTTCTGACAGGGTTCTTCCGAAGTCACTGTCTTTTTTTTAAATATGACCTGCCATTTTTCACCCTAGGAATGCAAATCACTTTATGTCTGCATTAAAATACATAGGATGGTTTCAACTTACCTAACTGTTTGAGATCTGCAGCATCTCTATATCTTTTCTGTAACCACTTGTGAAAAATAGGCATGTCTAGATATCTGAAGTAGGTCAGATGCCTATTTCTCTCCATTGCCTATAAAAGGAATCTACGTGGCTTGCTCAGATGCAGAAGCCTAAAATTAGCAAAGGGGAGCCCCAACCAGTACTTTCACTTGCAGTCAGCAGGCCAAACCACCTGGATTGCATTCAGGCAGTGGCATGTCCCATTGATTAATCACCCACAAATAATACATTATTTTCTTCCAAGCAACTGAGAAAAAATGTTAAGCAACGGAGGGACAAAAACTGAGTTTAAGGCTCAGCAGCAGAAACACAGCAGCTTGGGCGGTATCTCCTACTGATACTTTGAGGTCTGCCCTGCACAGCTTTTAATTCTTTAAATGTGCAACTGCCAGTTTTGTATGGTTCCAGTTTTTGATTCAAAAGGAGAGTGCGAAGTCAAATATCTTGATGGAGTCACCACCAGAGCTGTTCTTTACAATCCAGACTGTGCTTTCCTCAGCCTGTAGTCTTCAAAGCAACCAAGATGATTATTTATCTCTAATCTGGAGGGCTATACAGGCTGGTTGTGGAGCTCAGATACTTGGGAAGTTGCTAGGGAAGCACTCAAGCCCATATATTTCTTGCGCCTCCAAGTACAGCAGCTTGAATAATGTCTGAATAATCAACTGGCATCCTTGTTCATGAGTCCAGTGACAGATGCACACAGTCATATAGAAATAGAAGAGTGCTGTAACTACAGCAGACCCCTAAATGAAAAGCAGATTCTGACGTGGTGCAGAGGGAGACGTTGTCTTTCTGCATTAGCAGCAGAAAACTCAGCAGTTAACTTGGTGTCTCTTGTTCCTCACAGACCCTGTTCTGCTGAGAAATATCCTTTTGTTGCTGCAAGGTTTTGTTGTAACTGGTGTTCCTAAGACTTGCCTGCTCAGAGCTGTCTGCTGAGTTAAGCCCTGAAATCTCTGCTTGGTTTTCCTTCATGGTCTTCCTCTGATCAAAATTCCCTCTGACTTCAGTATATGATTTGCTTTAACATTTCCAGATAAAGCATGTTGCAGTAGTTGCACTCACGTCTTTTTAAGTGTCACTTTCAATTATGCTGCTGGCAGTTCTTAGGCATTCTTTTTTTTTTTCTTTCCTCCCCCAAAAAAGTTCTGAAAATTTATATTACTCTTATTTTTATGAGATGCCTGAAAAAATCCATGGCACTGTGCATCCCAGGGGAATAAAATATTTTAATGATATCTTCCAGAGAAATTTCTCTTTCTGTTTGCAACACACACCATGGGTAGTGAGTGTGTGGCTGGTATGTGACAAGTGATTGGAAAGTCTATTCTTGAATTTCTGCATGTAAACAAACTGGTTTCTCACAACTGTTACTCACGTCAAAAGCAGCATCACTTGGCAAACAAATTCATATTTAAGAACATTTGCTGAAAGTGTTCATGCTAGGTTCCTAAAAGGAGACCAAGCACAGTTGTAGTATAGCATAAAGTACTGATGATGAGATTGCATAGGGTCAAGTAATAAGGATGTGACCTTATTTTCAAGCACATGCTTGGGAAAATAGAGTCCTTCCAAAGGCAAAATATTTGGCCTGTGCCTAAATTTTTTGGGCATTACAGATAAATGGTCTGCACCGGGGAAGATCTACAAGCAAGTTGAGCAGGTAAACACTGCTCTTCCCCAACTTCATGTGCAGTAGAGCTGTGGGATAGATGCCCTGGAGCCGTTGGCAGCTTGCCTTGACAGTACCACACACTACACTCCACTCCACATTAACACAGACACTGAGGTTTCGTTTATGTATTTTTTCTTTCCTTTCTCCCAAGAGAACATGGAGTGAGAGTACAGAAAATTAGTGGGATGGAATGGGGTGTTGAGAGGAGAGATTACTCTTTTACATGATTTCTGCAAACACATCTATTTTTGATAGGAGGGGATTTGACAGTCCCTTCCAACATGGTGCTTTTTTCTGTTGACTGATTTAATCTGAGGTGAGAAACGTCTCAATTTGGGAGGGAAGGAAAGTATTTTCCTGCAATGTCAAATATATGCTCTTTAAATCCTTGGGGATACTTTGACCTATTTAGACATTTGGAAGGTGAAATCAAGCTCTGTCAATCCTTGGTTATTAATCACAGGTTAGAAAATCAGAATGAGCTGACTGCATTGCATAGATATGAATCCACAGCATGGAATCTCCCTTCTTCAACAGAACAAAATATTCACATTTATCCATGATAAATCTTAAAACTGTAACATCTCTATCTGAAAATTTAAGCAGTCTTTAACAACGTATTTCTTCTCCATGTGAATGCTGTCTGACATACAAAAAGTTTGCAATTAAAGGGAAATAGTGTTTGCAATTCCCCAAGTTGTCTTTAGAGGAGCATTTTGCTAAAGTGTATAGCATGGAGACCACATGGTTTTGTAAGATAAATACTTAATGGCATGTGCTGGGAATTGCTGCATGATTCAATTATGGTTTTGCTTCTTGTAAAAGATGATTATCCTGTTTTCATGCCATCATGATCTTTGCTGCACTGTCACTTTCACAGTCACTTTCTCTGTCTCATCCAGTTTCCTGTTGATCTGTTCTAATGCCTGAGGTTTCTTTGGAGCCAATAGCTACTTAATAGCTGCATTTCTTCTTTTAGCTGGGATACATCTGATCTAACTGCCCATCCAGAAGTCTGGCATGGGATCTGAGCCAGTTACCCAACAAGACCCTGTGGGAAGAAACAAATGGTAGCTTTGGGACAAAGTTATGTTGCAAGCAGAGCTGGAAAATCTCAGAATATATTAAGTTTACCCCAAGTGGGATCTGTGACTGTTTGGCCAGTGTGACTCCTCTCACCCAAGTGTGAAAGGCAAAACCAAAACAAATATTTTGCAAATTGACTAAAAAAGAAGGCAGAAGAAATTGCATATTTTCACACATCTAAATTCCTGTGATGGTGGGAAGCATTGTTTAATTTGTACAGTATAAGCTCTGTTAAAGTATTGTGTAATATTTGAATTTCATGAAAAAAGGTCCCCTGGCACTGATGGAAAGACAGGGAATGCAGATCCTGACCACATCCACCCTTGCCGTCTCTCCATCTCTCTTAGTGCTTTTCCATGTATTTTCCTTATGTCAACAGACAGCCTGGCACTTGATTATATTGAATGGGATCTGGGGTTTGTTCCATTATTTTCCAGTAAGAATCAACAAGTTCTTTTAATTCCTAGCTAGGCAATTATAAATTCCTCAGGTTGCTGCTTTAATTTCTGAGGATAGGGCCAAGTGTGTAATTTGCATGTCCTCTCCTAGCCATAGCCCTTGTGCTGCAGTAACTTCGCTGTCTGTTTATTGTAATGGCTGTGCTTCCCTTTGATAATGCTGTCCTAGACTCACCTGCTTTGCTCCCCCATGCCCTCAGGTAATGTTAAATATGTCTGCACACCAATTGGCCTTCTGTTCTTGATTGACCTCTGCATCCAGGTATCAGTAGATATTGCTAGACTGATCACTGTTACACTCCAGCAAAGCATTTCTGCCTGTGCTGTTTGTGAGTTAGTTCATTCATTTTTAAGTGACCAAAATCTTCTTGGGACATAGTAATTTCTGGCTTACAACTGTACTTTCCTGTTTGGGTACAGCTGTCTTGTGGGTGAGAAATATCATGTTTGTGGGTCATTTTTCCTTTGACCTTATCATCAGTGAAAGCGACTCAAGGTGCAAAACGATGCTGTAACTTAGACAAACTGGCTGGACAGGACAGCAAAGGTGAGCTACGAAATTCAGCTTCAGTACTCAAAAGAAGAAATTCTCCAGTTGATTTTTCAGGGTGTCAGCACAGAAACCCTATTTCTTCCTGAAATGCTAGGGGAGAAAAGAGAGGAGGGAGTGCCCCTGTCCCCACCCTGCACTTTCTCCCTGTGTAAGCAGGTGCAGTGCTCGCCTGGCCTCCCTCCACTTCCTTGAAAACAGCTGGATTGCTTCCGAGCATGAAAGGGCCAGGGCATCTCTGCTATCTTGGGCACCAGAGGGTTTTCCGACTTTTCAGGTGACTGATCTAAGTAAAGGGAAGGCCTCTACACAACAGACAACACATGCACAGACAGTAGGATTGAGGCCTTTTGGGAGAAGTACAGTGTAAAGCTTCATTCAAATTTCAAGCTGGCATTTCTCTCCCTTACTCACGTCTTCCCCTCTCTCATCGTTAGACATCCAGAGTCCCGTTCCCTGGGACGTCCCTTGGCTTTGCAGCGGTGCTTTCACATCCCCAAGCATTAGCTCCATAGGCATGCTGCTGCTCTGCTGACAAACTAACAGCTGGCATTCAGCTCCGGCCACTTTACCTGCTGCAGCCGGGAGCTCATGGAGGTGGCGGCGGCTGCTGCGGCGGCTGCCCCGGCTGCTCTCCTCATCCTCCCCTGCTTTCATCGTCTGGCTCTGCTGGCTGAGGTCTTCCTTGCTCTGCCCAGGTATCATTGCCAGCCCCTCTACACCTTGCTGCGGGAGCACCTCACCGGGCGGCAGTCCTTCCCTGAACCGAGGGGAAAGCGCGGGTTATTTTCCTCATGGCAACAAGTTGCTGAAGCTGTCTGCAACCCAATGCAAACCACAAAGTGGTTTGTGAACAACTTTGTTGCTATTTCAGAAGGCTTTGCCCTTTGCAGTGACACGGGCTGTTGCTATTCTTGGGAGCCTATTGCAGGCGAGGGGAGGGCCATTTGTCGGAAGCATTGCTGTTGCCTTTTAACAAATAGTTGGAGCCGTCAGGCATCCACACACAACTCGATGCACATTCCTTAGCCATTAGCTTAAAGTCTCTCCCTCTCTCTCTTTTCCTCCTCTCTCTGGTGTTCATACGCACAGGTTTTTGACAGAGAAGGCACACTTAAGGGGAAGTTTTGAAGTTTTTGCTGCGTCAGCTAAAGTTAGGGCACTGAGCACACACAAGCGACATTGCTTAGTTCTTGTAAACTGAGCAGGTTGTGGTGAGAAATAGCAGAGAAGAAAAAAAAGCCATGGCAGCCCTCTGCAGTCTGCAGTGGCTTTCACAACATAGATGCACATGCTATTTTACAAGCAAATGAAAAGCAGGCCACCCTCTTCCCATGAAAATTATTTGTGGAAAATCTGAAACTCAGTTATATTGAGTCAAAGGCTTGATTCTGAGAGTTGCTAGGAGTCTCTTCACCTCTCCTAGCTTTGGTGGAAGCAGTGGCGAGAGGCTGCACCACAGCAAAAGCTACATGGGTGCAGGGAAGCTGCCTACAGGGGTGGCCTGCCCCATCCTGGTACTGGTCCTGGTGTGGAAGCCCCCAAGTGCTCTCAGCAGACCTGCTGGCCTCAGTGAGGAAAGTTGTCCCAGCTATCCCTGGTGGGAATCACTGTTGTATAATTTGGCAGTGCTGCAGGCTCTTTGTTTGTGCTTTTCTTCTCTTTCACTGTTTTGTCTTGGCTGGTTTTGTTTTAATACACTAATGCCTGCAGATCGCATGGAAGGGATGGCAGGGGTGGAAAGTTGGTAGCTTTTGCAAATTTTCCAGGAAGGAGAATTCCTAAACATTTTTTTCTTAAGTAGAATAGGCATGATACACCCTTTATCAGTGTTTGCTTAACAAGAAGATTTGACAAAGACACTGCAATTGCCCTGTCTGACAGCTGTCTCACTGTCAGCTTCAGAAGGTGGACAGCTAAGGATGCTGCGGGGGCAGTAGTTCCAGCAGGGAGTCTGGCATTGGCAGTGCCTTTAGTGTGGAGTTAAATAAGTCAGCCTAGCTCTGCTCTCATGTGTAACGTATTTTCCATGTAAAATATCCACCTGTCAGGATGCTATCAGGGCTGTTAAAATTTTTTTGCCACATCCTCATGGGCTATGTGCAAAAATTCACGTCAACTTTTAAAGACATTATTCAGATGTTTTGGGGAGGAAAAAAAAAAAAAAGGCTGTTTAGGCTGGGGAAAGAGCTGAAATCTTTTCCAAGACTGAAATTAGCTATGGTAAGATTCCTCTGCTACAATGTGGTGTGTAAACAACCTCCTCTAACACCACACACCTCATATAACCCACAGGTCTGCTGAAGTGCCTGCTGTTTGGAAACTGGGCTAACTCCACAGCTACACACTTCTTCCCACTTTCCGAATGCCTTTCTATGTAATGGCCCTAAAGAAGTCAGAGAACTGCTGAGACGCCACTTCAGCTTGCTGGGGAGCAAAGCCCTTGTGGCCCTGAAGTTCACTCCTCCTGCCTGGGGAGGGCTGATTCAGAGTCAGTGACCCCACTGCCTGCTGAGAAGCCAAGAAGAGCTCAGCTCAGTCTGCCGTTCAATGGCATGTTGAGCTTCATGGAGAATTTATGAGGGGCTCTCCAGGCTCCTGGTGAGGTCTGGCAGAAAAAGGGGGATGTTTGTAAGGGAAAATGCCCAGCGGGAGGTGAGGCATCCTGAAGAGCATGAACCGATGACAGACTTCCCCATTCTATGCCCTATTTGCACTAGGGTTATTCAGAGATTCCCAACTGTTAAGTTTGCACACATGGAATTATAAAGGGTTCCACGGAGAAAATCTGTCCCATCCTTAGGTAGTCAGATATACAAGAATTGACTACTTAATTTTACTATTAGCTTTTGCCATCCCACTGACAAAAGAGTGCTTTGCTGAGATAGGGACTGCTGTGTGAAATTATTGGGATAAGCTTGCAGTACAACATTAGTGAGACTGGAAGTATCTATCAGCCCTTCTTGCATTTGTGAAGATCTGTACCCTTTCTTTGTCCCTTCATTCCCCCAATTCTACACAAACTAATTCTGCCAATCTCTACAAAGACAGTGTGGGCAGGCATCTCCACTCCCATCACACTTAGAGTGTCCTTCAGCTGTGAGCTGACACATCATCTATAGAGTTTTACTAGTTTTGATGGAAGTAAGAGATGCAATGCAACTGCAGCCCTTTCTTTTCAAATCCCTAAACTAAATGTAGTCCTCCAACTAAATATACTGATTATGTATAGCTGCTGGCACCTATATACTTTGGGTGAACTTAAAAGCTTACTAGGAAATGCACATTCCCTCAACAAGAAGCATACTACATCCAGGAGTAAGTAATAAAAAGAAAAGGCTGCTTTTCACTGAGATCCCAAATCTTCTGATGAACAGATTTGAAGTGATGAATTTTAAGTGAATACAACAGTGAGTTTTATTCTTTTTGAATAAGAATAAAAAGATATTTTAGACAAAAGAAGATTTCTTTTAACTGTGTTTAAAACTGGAGTTCAGTGCTACCTACATTATCCTCAGAAGCCAGAGCCTAGACTGATTTTTAAATGTTTACCTACTTGCTTACTCAGAAATCCAGCAGGCTAATCTTCTCCTGAAAATAAAGGCCAAATAACCCATTTTTCCTCCCTAGTTCTGCCTTTATTTCATGGTATCTATGCTAGCTGCAACACAGCAATGCCTTAACTTTGCCTCCTGTAGTAACCTCAGGAGGTAACCAGCTTTCATGGTCAGTAAAGCAGCCAGTAAACAGCATAAACCACATGGCAAGATACAAAAAATGAAGGAAGTCATTGTTATTTTGGGGATTTGTGTTTGGGCTGCCCAGAAGGCAATGCACCCTTGCCATGCTGAGCTGTGTGTGCTGCAGAGGTACTGGGGAACTTTCTGGGCTTCAACCTGCTCCCTAAGTTACACCCTGTGCCAAAACCACTGTATTGCAGTGATAAGGTCTCAGGGAAAAATGTTCCCAGTAAGTGGAAATGTGAAATATTGTGCCCTGAGGTCTGGTGCTTAGCATGGCATTGGTATGAGGGATGTACTGCAAGGGTGGTGAGGAAATTGTGAAGGCTCCATCCCTGGCGGTGTTCAAGGCCAAGTTGGACAGAGCCTTGGGTGGCATGGTTTAGTGGGAGGTGTCCCTGCCCATGGCAGGGGGGTTGGAACTAGATGATGTTAAGGTCCTTTCCAACCCTAACTATTCTATGATTCTATGTTTTGCGGTGTTATCAGTAGCCAATTGATAGTGAAAATCTCAGCAGGTGTGAGAACCTGTTTTCAGCTGAAAAACTGAGGCACTGATGTTATTGGTGTTAACCGGCATTAACTGGCATCCCAGGAAAGGAAGAACTGCAAAAAAGCTGGTTACAGCCAATGAAAGCAAACAGAGGGAAGGAAAGCAAACAGCCTGTGCTGGTTCTGCAGCCAAGGCAATCGTAAAGGGATCTCATGAAATGCAGTGACTGTGAAACCCTTGCTGGTGGCCACAGGGTCATGGTCCCACAACCCTATACCCCTCAGTTTCCCAGCAGAAATAAACAGGCAAGCAAAACTCCAGTACAACAGACATGGACGAGATAAGGGGGAAGAAAATGAAGCGTGCTTCAGTACTTTTGAATTCTCTGTTCTTTTCCTGTTACTGCCTTGCCTGTGTATGCTGTTAAAACAACCGCCTGGCTCATGCCATGTGCCCAAGAGTGAGAAGCGTCAGTCAGAGCAGGGGCAGAGGGGCTGCCAGAGGATGTGCAAGGTGGGAAAGTATCACATCCGCTCTGCCCCTCTCACTGCTGCCTGGGAATGGAGTGCTGCCTGAACATGGAGGTTGGGTGAAATGTTCCAGAAATCTCAAAATCTGGCATAGGCAAACAACTCTGACACTGCAACTAGTACGATTCCAGGCTCCACAACTGAGCTGCCTGAGGCTGAGCAGCAGGTCACACAATTCAGCAGAAAGAAGAGCGGAAAGCCTAAAGCAGGAGAGAGTCAGGAGACAAGCCAGGAGTATGAGCATAAAACAGTCGTGAGATTCCTCTGTTGGTTTTGTCAATATGCAGTTGGCAAGAAATCATCTTTTCTGTGTTTTCTCAGTTTTTTGCTTTTAAAACAGACCAAACACTTTAAAGGCATGATTAGGCTAGAAAAAGAAGATAAGATACTCGCAATGAATCGCTGAATAAGCTGCCTGGAAAATCTGTGAGGCTGAGGTGGGCATTTCTTCTAAAATCTCTGGTCATGATTATTATTTGTCTGTGTTTCCAGCAATCTAATCACTTAAATTTGGAATTGTGGAGTGACATGAAAGTTGACATTAAGCCAACAAATAAGAATGAATTAAGAGCTGAAGGGCTTTCTGAGTAAGTTTCTTAGGCCATTTTTATCAGGGCTGGAGTGAAAAAGGGTGTCTTGTTTTCCGGTACATTTTATGACTTTCAGAAAGAAGATAGTGGAACTCTCCCAGTTTATTTATTCTAAAATATGGAAATAAAGATTTTCAGCAAAACTGCAAAGAGGATTTTCTTGCCGTATCAACTGAAGCTATGTTGCTTGCATCTGTGATCACTGAGCTTTGCTCTGAGAACTAGTAGTTCACCGTTTGCAAAAGAGGTTCATAAGATAGGCAGCATGGGACAATATAAGGGAGGCTGGGAGGATGAGAGGCGGAAAGAGACATGGAGAGAAAAGGAAAAAAAAAAAAAAAAAGGAGTAAAAATCCCAAGAAATATGTACCACTTATTCCAGAAAAAAAGTAGCAATCTAAAAAAGCACGAGTAGCTTTTCCCATTACTGTTGATGCATTGATACCACACATAAGGGTGAAAATGTGACAAAATTCCACTCACAGAGCAATGAAAACTAGATAGAAAAGAGAGCTATGTCAAAAAAGTGAACCCTTGAGGATCTGTGAGTATAGAGAAGATAATTGTTATTACTGTTGTGGAGTAAGTGAAATGTAATTTAGAAGTCAGCTTTGCAAAGATGCTTTACATAAACGTAAGATGAATTTCATAAAATTAATAATTCAGCTATTCTTTTGTGTTATTTTGCAAATGAACAAATGGGTAATACTAAGTAAATAAATGGTACAATCTGATGACATATAGAAAATTCATGACAGAGCTGAGAACACAAGTTTCTCCTTTCTGAACTCTGTGATTTCTTATTAAGTCATTCTCTTTCTGTTTTGCTCTTACTCCTTGAAAGGCACTGATTTATAGCAATGTATTTTTATCCAGCTTTAAAGAAATCTTTTCTAAAAAGTTCTTGACCTCTTTTGATAGAAAAAATAATAGATACAATCCAGAGCTCATCACATTTCACAACTCCCTCCAGGGTATGAAAAACACCTCCTGACTCACTGCACAAGTATTTATTCCTGCTGCTCTTCTGCTAGCATCTTCTTTAAAAGTTCTTTTTAAAAGTATAATGTTGCCAGAGTGGCAACTTTAAGAGTTATGTTTTGGTAAACACTTCTAATCAAACTGAAGGTAAGAACTGGAGGTTGGAAAGTACAATACAAAAAGAATTTAGCTGAGAAATAAAACCCAAAAAAACCTCAGTTTTACTTCAGGTTTCTACTTTCATGGCAGTGTAGCCTTTTCATCAAATAAAAGGAGAGGTCTTCCAGCTTCTGGACAACCTGAAGGGCCACTTGTAATACTTACTGAATAACACATCTGTGGTTTGCCATCATACACTGTTCTTCACTGTTTGCTTCAGATATTTCACGCATACATTTTTATAACTAATCATAGAAACAGAAGCCCCATACATTTGGAGGAAAGTTATCCATTTGAAATGAAATGGGGAGACAGTCATAAATGAAAGCCAGAAAGTTTAGTAAAAATGCCTGTACAAATTTTATCCAGTTCACTATCTTGTAGAAAATGGCAAAACAGTTTCTCTGCTCAAACTGAAATTTTTATGGGCTTGATTTCTTTCTCACCTGCTTTTGACGTAACTTTCTGGAAACAGTGGAGAAAATCCAGTATGAACCAGTACGAGCTGTATCACAGCTACATTTCAAATGTCTTTATTAGTACCCAGTATACTCCTTCGTGTGATCAAAGTCACTTCTATCTGCTACTTTATTGGCAGAGGCTGAACTTAAGCCTGAAGTCAAAAGAAGCATCTCAGAAAGATGGAAAAGGAGGAGCAGTGGGCACATGGTCCTAATTTTCTGCTTTGTTTCCACCATAAGGGTGTTGTCACCTACATGATTAAGTGCCTGCCAGTGTGCAGTCCCAGGGCAAGGGCTGGGCCTGGAGCAGCCAGCTATAAATGCCACTTACTGCCTGAAATCAGGCACTTTTTAGGAATTAACAAAGCAAGTGTCAAAAATGGAAGCCCTTTAGATCACTTCACAGTGGAAAAAGGTTTTGCTGTTTCCCCATGTGATGAATTGTTGAAAATGTATAAGCTGAAAGTCCCTTTGCCTGTTCCAATTAAGGAAAGGGATATACATTGCTAAGAAAAATGTGGGCTGCTGATATTCATTTTTTTTGATTGTTGCTGGGAAACATTTTCTCCTGCTTGGAATATGTCAGTGACACAGGAAATGCTGTCATTTTCATTGTTTTAATTATTTCCACTGAGAAAGTGCTTTGTTTTCTCCTGAAAATCTTGTTGCAAAAGTAAAAAACTGAATGTCATTAATGCTGT
Organism: Psittacus erithacus; assembly: GCA_009867235.2. Lineage (NCBI taxonomy): Eukaryota > Metazoa > Chordata > Aves > Psittaciformes > Psittacidae > Psittacus > Psittacus erithacus. The sequence goes on from WYDI02033066.1 coordinate 104,514, forward strand.
GCTTCGACTTCTTGCTGGTTTTTGACCACAGCTGGCAATCTGAAAGCAGCTTTACATGTACTTGTTAATGCCAAATGTCTGGCTAAAGCCTCCTAATGCTCATCAAAATTTCCAAATCAGAAGCAGGAAATGAAACCAGCCTGTAATGCACAGGTCATTTCATATTCACTGAGTGGGCACAAAGAAATAAGCAGTGCACAGTCTTGCCATGCATTAAAAGCTTTAAGTCATCCGTTGTCCAGAAAAATTGTTACCTGGGCTTGTTAACAGGCATCAAAGATGGTCTTCAATGGATTGTATATATTCAGAGCTGTCCAGGGGAAATCCAGTCTGAGACCATCATTTCCCTTCACAGCACTGAGATATTGAAAGCTCAGAAGGTTGAGTCACGGGTCTGATATCACGCAGGACAACACAGGAGAGGTTGCTCAGGAGGGTTTCTGTGCCAGAATCCTTCCCTGCCTCTGCATACACCAAAATTCCCACTTTTGACATTCACGTAGGAGGAATGCTACAGTGGCAGTGCTTCAATAAGGAGGTTTCCTTTCCCCAGTGCACCAGCCCGCAAGACAAGGAGGCACTTTGCCCAAGGCACCTATCACCTCTGGCAGAGCTGATTTAGTGATTTCTGGGGGAGAAGTAAACCCTTTCCTGTTTAGTTTGCCAGCATGGCTTTTATAAAGGTCTTCCCCGAGCTGCTGAGGACTGCAGCCTGGGGGCTGGTGCCGCCTCCCAGGCAGACAAAGCCTTGAGAGAAGGCAGCTGCGATCCATCACCAAGATCCCTGCCATCCCAGCATGCCTTCTTGGCTGACTTACTTCTGTGAAACAAGAGCCCTTCGTGTCAGAACTTGGACCCCTATGAAGATTACAGAAGTTATGGCGCACTCATTTGGCTTCTCCGTGGCTTGTGCTGCCAGCCTATGAGCAACTTCATTCAGCAAACACCCTCCTGTCTCCCTTCTCATTCAGATTCAGACTCCACGCTGCTTGGTTTGGCTTAAACCTCTCTGTTTCAGACTAATCGCAGAAGCATTAATTGTTTAAATTTACGCTGATGAAATAGGCATTGGCAGAGGCCAGAAGACTGTCAGTGGTACAGCATGTGCTGTGTGGGAGATTCATGGTGCCCTGAAGACCCACCACATTTCTCCTGAGAAGGAATGCCCCCAAGGAAGGGATATCTGAGATTAGGTTCACAGCAATCAGGAGCACACAGTGCTTTATCTTTCCATTATAGCTTTTAGCTTGAGCAAGTCTTGTCAAAGTGTGGACAAAGAAGTTTTGTAGTTAGCTATTATGAAGTTTAGCTCTAGGTAAGGACTTTCCTACTGTGGTCGTAGTCACTAGACAGTTTTTTGCACATGTGGAGTCAATAGGCAGGAGTTAATGATGTGGCTGAGGTTTATTTTCATACCACAGAATGCAATCAGAAACTCCAGAGCAGTACCAGGGTGGCTGTTTCATTGCAGCTACTTTAAGGAGAGCCAGGGAACTTGCTAGTCTCTTCCTGGCTTCTTTGGGAAAGTGAAAAGTGAAAGACTCATTTTCCTCCTCCAGCCTCATCACAGAGTGTTCATATCAATCTCACTGACTTTCAGAGAAGCTGGTGAGTTTTGCCACTGCCTTCAACTTCTCCCTTTCCAAATGGGAACTTTGAACATTTCCTCATGCTCCACCTTCTTCTCAAAATCTTACCCTTTCCTAGGTAGTGACCAATATGCACTCCACCACACAAAGAAAAGTCTTTTCTTTCCTGTCCGTAACTCTCCTGAACCTGCACATTGGCTTTTGCAGTGGGTGTCTGCCCTCTTCTAATGGAAAACTCTGAAATTTCAGTTGTACTCAGTGAACATGCCTTCACATATGCACATATGCTTTCTTGCTCCTGGCTCTCTGACCATGTCTTCTCCCTCAGCCCACCTAAGGGGGCAGAGGAGCTAAACAACAAGGAGGGAAACTCAGTCCTTCTGTTCTCTGTTGCAGAAAGCCCCAGTTTGCTGCAAGAAATCTTACTTTGAAACAGCTCTCCCTGTGGTTTAGAGTGTTTTGTGACTAACAACATGTTTAGACAGATATATCCATATTTATCGTTGTTGGGTTTGGCTCCCCTGCCAATTCTAAAAGTGAATATACTTGGGCCAGCTCTTGAACTCTTGGACACTTGCCACTGAAATCAGAGGCAATATGTTAGAGCGCCTAATTCCTGCAGTCATGTCTACACAGCTCACCCTCTCAGTTCTAAAAACTTGAAAGCCTGAGTTAGTTGATCTTCATTCATAGAAATTCAGGAATAAGAATATGGATGTAAATAACGCAGCATTTTTTTACTTTTAAAGACCGTGTTTTCTAAACCAGTCTTTTGATTTTCTGAAAGGCATATGAAGTATTTAACATTTCATCTTCAGCTTGAACATACACGATGTTAAAATTGAGGAGGAGAAGCAATTTTATGACTAGATTTAATCTGTAAGGATTATGACTGCAGGAGAGTTGGAGCAGTCCAGCATCTGCACCATTGATACGGATGGGGCAGTGGTGGGCACTTAGCTCAGGGACAGTGCTCAGATGTGCTGCGCCTTTGCAACACGCTGCTGAAAGTCAGGTTTGCAATTTCCCAGTGATAGTGCCGGAGCATAACCTGAAACAGCTTCATTCACCTGAAACACTTCCTGCCGAGTGACACCCATGTCAGTGGCAAGCTAGAGAAATGATGGCTTGGGGACACAGTGTTCCCCTGTGCTGGTTTCTATGTCTGCTTGAAGGTGTTCGGATGTCAGGGCAAGAGCAGAGACCCTTTCTTCATCAAAATCTCAGCCTCTTCTTTGTCAGATCTTGCTTCTTCCCGCATAACAGGTTGCATGGAGCAAGTGGGATTTGGAGGGAGCCACTTGGAGAAAAAGTAGAAGAGCTATACTGCATTGCATTGCTCACAATAGTAACTGCAGCTGCCCAGGTGCAATGCATGAGCTTGCACCCAGAGCAGGGCTTAGCAGCCTGCTGGAGCTACACAGGCTGCAATCACAGCAGAACAGTGGCAATTCACTCTCGGATTTAGCATGGCTGCTTTCAGACACTTCCTGCATCATTCCATCCCTCCACCTTGTTTCCTGGCGGATCAAGCTGAGGTTTGATTGCTGTAGGTTGCTGTGACTTCAAAGGAGAGACCTCTGGGCAGCCTGCTGGGCCAGGGACCAGAATGTGGCTCCTGCCTGGACTGCACCGTTTTGGGAAAGATGAAGGTGGGAGGAGCTCATGACTGCCTCAGTGACAGCTTGTGTTGTGCCTCCCTGCTTCAGCCCCCTTAACTGAGCATGGAAAGGAAGCAAACAGCTTCTCCAGTTTAAGCTGAGTTTCCTGATAACAACACAGATTTGTCTTGATAGCTCTTTACATGTATGTGTTCTCCATGTTTGAGTACTGCATAGGTTTATTTCATGCACAAGGTCACATAGAAACACTATTGCAAAGACAGATATGTGGCAGTTGGGAAACCCCAGAAATAGTATTCATGCTTCTGTAACTCAGCTCTTAGGTGCATATGCACAAAACATTGTTTAATAGCTTTATTGCAGTTTCTTTTGTGCACCCTCACTCACTTTGTTCAGTACACAGTGCAGATAATGTTTAGTTAATAAGCATTTGGAGGTCTGTGTTACGTCAGAGCTCAGACTGCAAAACCAAAGCAAGTGCTGCTGCCCTTATAACCCTACAGTGCTAGTCAGTATTTTGCTTTTGTTTGGTTTGTTCCAGCCTATGTTCCTAACCTTGGAAATGGAGATAATCTGTTATGGACATACGCTTAACAGTTTCCCAGTAAAATGCTGAATGGTACTTGTCTGGGACAGAGTTAATTTTCTTGCCAGTAACTGGTGCAGTGCTGTGTTTTGGCTTCAGTCTGAGAATAACGCTGATAACACACTGATGTTTCAGTTGTTGCTAAGTGGTGTCAAGGACTTTTGAGTTTCCCATGACCTGCCAGCAAGGAGGGGCACAAGAAGTCAGGAGGGAGCACAGCCAGGACAGCTGACCAGAACTAGCCAAAGACATATTCTGCATTGTAGAATGTCATGCTTAGTATGTAAACTGGGGGAAGTTGACTGAGAGAAGTCCATCACTGCTTGGGGATGGGTTGAGCAGCAGACAGAGGGTGGTGAGCAAGTGTACCGTGCATCACTTGTTTTTTATCTCAAGGTAGTGGTGTTTATTCCTTTCTCTCTCTCTCTCCTTTTATTATTATTACTCTTTCTATTCTTATTATATTTTTCTTTTATTTCAATTATTAAACTGTTCTTATCTCAATCTATCTTTTTCTTTTTTCATTTTCTCTGATTATCATCCCCATCGCACTGAGGGGGAGTGAGCAAGCAGCTGGGTGATACTTAATTGTTGGCTGGGCTTAAACCTTGACAGTACTGTAGTATATAAAAAATTATGTAAAAAAATCATAAGCCTGAATTAATCTACCTTTACAACAAGCCAACAAGATGAACATTATCTCTGCGTTGGGGCTTGAGGAACTGAGGTACCATTTTGAGTCCAAAAACAACCCTTAGATTTGGATGCCCAATTTCAGAAACCTGGAATCTACTTATATTGTTTAGTATTAAAGAGGTCTTAATACATATAAAGACAGCTACCATTGACTTTGTTCACACCTGTGAGTCTTGAACACAGATGAAAATCAAGCTTCATGATCTCTGGTCATGCAAAGAGAAAAAACTAAGTCTGACAGCATCCTCTGTAGGCCACCTAGTCCATCTTCTTGTCCTAAGAAAAGGTCAGCTATCTCATGCTTCCATGGGTATCCCTATTGCTAAATTAGTCTTGTCTAATCTGTTCTCAAAAATCCCTAAAACCAAAGATTCCACTGTCTTCTGAGGCAGCACTCTTCCAGTGCCTGATTATGATTGTTGTTAGACTGCTGTTTAGACTAAATCCTCTATACAGCCAGTAGTCCATCTTTCCTTGCTTTGTTCGCAGGGGACAAGAAGAACTTCATGCTACTGGCCTCCGGAGACCTCACTGGTTTGCACCTCTCTTTGGGGAATGCTGCATTTAACGGCACATGAAACACCAGCAGTGGCTTCAGAGGCGCTGAGTAAGACAGAAAAATTTTCTCATGCCCCTTACGTGTTACTTCTTCCACTCATATGTCCCAGATGTGATCCTTATATTTCTTCATAACATCATCAATGCTATTGCTCAAGAATAACTTGGGGTACACTAGAACCCTGGTTCCTTTTCTGCAGAACTATTAGGCAGCCCATCAGGTCCCATTTCATAAATCTGTAATAGATTATTCTTACTTATATGTAGACCTTTGTGACCTTACTAACAGAATTATTTCCCACATTTTTTCAACTCACTACACTAATTTGTTAGTTTTCTGTTCTCTCATGTGCCTGCAGCTCCCCTCCCACTGGGTGTTGTTTGTGGTCTCCCACACAAATTTAATACACACATCAGCTAAGGATGTGAGTGATGGAGCAGAAAAAGCAAAAGAGAAGCACACCAAGAACAGACAGATCAGGGTGGAACTGACAGCAGATTTTCTTCCAATTTGAAAAGTATTTGTTAAAAGTTTGAAATGAATAAAGGTTGAGTTCCTACTGTAATCAGTTTCCAAACAAGGCATCTACAAATGAACAAACTACCATAGAAAGTCTGGTGTAAATGATTTCCCCAGCATCAGGTACCAACTCTGTGTCACAGGCTGGGTTTGGAGCTCAACTTTCATCCACCTCCACCATGGGGCACATTTTTAGCCCCTGTTCAGTTCAGAGTCACCTGGGGTGGCTGGATGGGGGCAGCTGTCCTAAGGAGAAAGAAGGGCACACTTCATCCTCTTGGGCACCAGGAGCTGGGAGGACATGCTTGCTGAACATAGTACCTTTAGAAACTTCAGTTTTTAAGCTCTAGCATGCCTGTACATGTCCCAACCCCTGATTTAACCAAACCTATACAGGTTTCTGCAGGAAGAGGAAAGCATACATTCCTGGCACAAAGGTTGCAAAGTTTTAAGCGATTGGTATGAGGTAGAATGAGTGAGTAATTACAGCAGTAATGTTTTTGAAAGTAAATATGTTTCTGAGCACTGACAAAAGCACATTTTCCTCCTGGCATTGTTTCTGAAAAGAATACTGTTTGCACTGAGTTTTGCTGCAAGCAGATCTTAAATGCAGTGGACCTGCTGATTACAATGGCTGTGGCTGGAGTGAGGTTTTAAAAACCAGGGCAAAGGGAAGTCAAGGACTTGACAAGTTGGGTGTTGTACCAGGCTGCAATTCTGTCCAGAAACATGAAAAGGACCTAGGCAGGCAACCAGAGAGCCCAGGACGGGATGCTCAACTAGAAGAAAAGATGGAAGGAATTAGTCAGAACTTAAAGTTCCTCAAAAAAGCAAGGTACAGTTGTACAGTTTTAGCCAAGTAGCATGTTTTTATAGCCAAGGGCAACTACTCAGATTATCTCATACACTTACAATGGAAGAGAAAAGGCAACCCCTAACTGTTCTGTTAAGTATATTAACTGGGTTGGAGCTTGTTTAGTCATCAGAAGCCCTGCCTGCGGCCAGCTACAGCATGGGTACTTGCAGCAGCTATTGACATTCACCTCAGAACAGCTTCTTTACTTTTTTTCCCCTTTATTTCAACCAAAGCCTTTGAAGTTAGTAAAACAAGCACCATGGAAACATATATGACTATCTAGTGCCACTTACTGGGCGTCCATTGTGAGTCTTACCTTTGAGAGACCAACTGCCCTCACGTTCTCCACCCTCTGGTGACAGAGAAGAACACCAGCAGACTCAGAGTGGAATTGGGCGGAATTCAGAGGAGGCATGGTTATCCATTATGCGCTCTTTCCCTTTGCTTGAACTCCAAGGTTAGATGTGCTACTCCGACGTCGCATACCTCCTTTACATTAACAATGACATCAGAATATTCACCATTACATAAATCCATCAGAATTATGAACGCAATTGAATTGATGATTTGAGTTCCTTGAGCATAGACAAGTAAAATAAGCTCCTGTTTTATGGGGTTCAGATTAATACAGTTTGGGCCAAAAAAATCCCCTGTTTTTAGTGGGGTCTTTCTCG